>JAULBS010010065.1:0-11178 GCA_032355785.1 Symmetromphalus regularis | reverse complement strand
TCAGTATCGGCTCCAACCCAGAGTGAGTGCTCCGCAAGGCTCATTGGGTAGGTGTATACCACTTACACCGACCAGTAGTCCACAATTGGGTTAACAAAGTATGTGCTATTCTGTCTGGGGGGATAGCGCATATAAAAGATCCCTTGCTGTTTATAGAAAAGCAGCGAATTTCGTGTATCACACTAACCTCTGTCCTGGACAGACAGCACAGGAACCTGACTTGTATGCCCAGGACAGCGTGCTTGAACCTTAATTGGATATAAGCACGAACATAAATACAACCACCACCATCACAAATGCATGTATGTTTCATTCGTAATTAATATTTAGACCACAAAGACCATTAACTTCTGTGGGAGTATGCCTTTAAAATTGAAAAAACAGTGCAATAACCAAATCTTATTTATCCGAGCACCTAACTTAAAGATCTATGAGAGTTTCTGTTCAACTAGGGCAGACGCGGATGCAGCAATTCTGAAGGAGGGGGTCCAAATGTGGATTTCTGTAAAAAGGGGGGTCCAAATTAGATGAATGGTTAATTTTCACTTTTTTAAAAAAACAATCGAGAAAAAGAGGGTGGGTGGGTCCTGAACCCTGAGACCCGCTACTGCAATGCCATCAGCAACAAACAGCAATCTGCGTGGTTGTCACATACACATATAGAGATGAAAGAGTAATAGAAAAGTAAAGTTTGTTTTATTTAATGACACCTCTAGAGCACATTGATTTTTATCTTATCATCGCCTATTGGACGTCAATCATATAAAGCAAAGTTTGTTTTATTTAATGATACCTCTAGAGCACATTGATATTTATCTTATCATCGACTATTAGACGTCAATCATATAAAGTAAAGTTTGTTTTATTTAATGACGCCTCTAGAGCACATTGATTTTTATCTTATTATCGACTATTGGACGTCAATCATATGAAGTAAAGTTTGTTTTATTTAATGACACCTCTAGAGCACATTGATTTTTATCTTATTATCGGCTATTGGACGTCAATCATATGAAGTAAAGTTTGTTTTATTTAATGACACCTCTAGAGCAAATTGATTTTTATCTTATTATCGGCTATTGGACGTCAAACATATGGTCATTCTGACATATTATTTAGAGGAAACGCGCTGCCGCCAAATAGACTACTCTTTCCGATAAGAATTTTATATGCACTGTCCTACATACCACGGCCTTTGATGAACCAGTTGTGGATCACTGGTTGAAACGGAAAATTGCCGTAACTGTCATGGATAAATTGAACGGGGTGTAGCTCAAACGGTAGAGTGTCTACCTGTGAACCAGACGGTCGGAGGATCGATCCTCCTCAGTGGATCCATTTGCAGTTTCGGCTATTTTCCGTTCCAGCCAGTCTCCACAACTGGTCCATCAAAGGCCGTGGTATGTGTTGTCCTGTCTGTGGGACGATGCACATAAAAGATTCCTTGCTGCTTATCGGAAAGAGTAGCCTATTTGGCGGCAGCGGGTTTTCTCTAAATACATGTCACAATGACCATATGTTTGACGTCCAATAGCCGATAATGAGATAAAAATCAATGTGCTCTAGAGGCGTCGTTAAATAAAACAAACTTTACTTTGTTTAGTTTGATATGTTTTCATGTAAATAGGCGATCATACTTTTAACGTATGTTTCAAACGTACGTTAACCAAGATAAAAATATGTTTGTTTTTTCATATAAATGTTAAACGTACATTAGTGACATATACAATAACATGGAAAGGGCTTCTGAAGATATTTATAAGTTTTACTGTTTCACCATCTTGGATGGTAATGAAGGCATATTTAATTTAATTTTTTAAATATCCATTGTACAATTTTGAATCAAACATATCTAAAATCCCACAAAGGCCAGTTTTCTAATTACTTTAGACGACTGTTTTACCATTATTAAAATAATTTGCTAAGAACACCTTGTTGATTACAAGGGAAAGAAACACCATAAATACTCACGTTAACCTTGCCGAATCGATCCTTCTCAGTGGACCCATTTGCAATTTGGGCTATTTTCCGTTCCAACCCTTGGTCCACAACTAGTTTATCAAAGGCCGTGGTATGTGCTGTCCTGTCTGTGGGAAGGTGCAAATAAAAGATCCCTTGCTGCTTATCGGAAGGATTAGCCTATGTGGCGGCAGCGGGTTTACTCTAAGGACATATGTCAAAATGACCATATGATTGACGTCCAATAGCCAATAAGATAAAAATCAATGTGCTCTAGAGGTGTCGTTAAATATAACAAATGTTACATATGTTAAACTTATGTTAAACATGTGTTCAAAGAAACATATGCTGTGTACCTAGCAGCGATATGATACAATCTATTTACAGTTTTTATCAGATTAAAAATGTGAAAACTCACTTTTCGACAAACTCCTCGAACTCTATCCTGAGCGGAAAGCCCATCTGTCTGACGCGTGAGATTTCGAAGATCCCGTTCGATTTGAGCTGGTTGACCACCTGTTCTACCTGAAACTTGTCAGGCGATTTCTGTTCGTTAGGTTTGATACACCTACAATTAATCGAAAGAGTAGAATTTCATACAGTTATGACTGCTACCAGTCGTGGCTACACACGCTTTTTACGTCTTTCATAAAGAAATTACATTTAAATAAATATTGATATAATATTTATGCCTATAAGCAGTATCATTTCATGAATGTATTCATTTTCGCACAATATCAGACAGACAGAAATGGAATTTAAAAATTAAAACTCTAAACGAAAATACTAATTTTTTTAATGTAATCATATTATAATTTTGTACATGAGTTGAAGAAAATATTTACAAAAGTATTAATAAACTAATAACTAATAAATATAATAAATAACAAAACATTTATTAAACAAATTAAATACACCACCTCCCCATCAAAAAAAAAAAAAAAATACAATAAAATTAAATATTAAAAAAAAAAGAATTAAAAACATTAAAAAAAAAAAAACCCAGCATACTAAATGCTCATGAGATAAGTATTGAAAAATAATTGATAAAAAATTATAAAACAATTTGTTATTACATTTAAAACGTAGTAATTATAAATGTTCGGTGGACATTATACAATAAGTCATGTACATCCAATTGAATTAAATGGGTTTTTAATATATATATATATATAAAATAAAAATAGAGAAATATATTAACTTAATTTACAAACAAATTTTAATATAAAATAATATTAACAAAATAAACAAATAGAAGTAAAAAAAATTAAATAGTAATATACATTAACAGAAAATTCATAAAACCACTTACGATATCAATAAAACAAAACAAGAAAGAAAAAAAGATAAAAATAAACAATTAAGACCGTCAAACTAATGTTGAATGAAATGAGAATGATTTTGTTTTATAAGAACAGAATCTACGTAGTAGTATTTCTAGGAAAAACAGGAGGAAGTGAGTAACTAGGCATGAATGAAAGTGACCGCATCACACACTTGTCACGTACCTAACGAAATGAGGCTGGGAAGAGTTCATCCGCGTCATCAAGTCCACGAGAGAGTTCTAAAACAAACAAGGGAGACAAGACAATAGACTCAGCAGGACTCTTTATAGTTAAGAGATGAGAAACATTGTGACAATGAAATAGTGTTGATTTAATAATAATATATTAATCTGGTTGAAGGTCATACGAAATATTACAAAAACAAATGATGTCAGATTTATTAGAAAAGAAATATTGAAGCGAATTTTGTCAACAATAAATTATATATAAAAACAAGATAAACAAGTTAGTTTAAGTTAGTGACTTGCAAATAATGTCTTTAATAAACAAAAGAAATACATATACAACAAATATTTATAGTAAAATCAGGCCCGTAGGAACGACTTTGGGAGTGGTGGGGGGCACCGACGGATCGGGTACAAATTCTGTATAAGATTTTGGTTACAATTGCAAAGATTAATGTTCAAAAAAAGACGGCTCACAAGAGGGAGTGGGGATGGGGGGGGTGCGGTGGAACGTGCCTACAACCATGAAAATAGTTCATTATAGAGATATAATGGTGTTTTTCAACTGTGTGGAAAACATCTTTATTTAAAAGTTTGGAAGACAGTTGATAGTTTTAATAAATATCTTACGGACAAACCAATATTTTTATTATTTTCAGTTTACCATTTTTACGTAGAGGCAGTCAAATAATTAACATATATTATGAATAATAATTCATTGTATTTTATATCTGGTAAAAATTGCATATATTATTAAAATACAATGTGTATTTTAAATTCTTATTATGCGATTCCAAACCATAATTTCTTTTATTAGTCTGGTCTTCAGGAACATGACCATATAGTAAAACATAACTTGATAAAAGTTAATTGATACAAGTATAAATATACATTATTCAGACTCAAATACACACACTTATGCCTATTTGCATACAAATTATTCAGTGAAAAAAAACCTATAGTTACATGCAGATAATTACCTAAACAATAATTGCTCTACTCTATTGTGGTAAAAAGCAGTAAGTGATAATTTGAATAAAACAAGTGAATGTATGAAGTATGGTTGGTAGTAGGTGAATAAATTATAGAAGTGTATAAAGTACTTGTATGATTACAACAAGATGAAGCATTTCAAACCGTTGTGTAAAATTTAAATACTGATGATATTTGACGAACAAAAAACAAATAATGAAATAAATATAAGTGTATTTAACGCGAATTGCGTCATTCTTTAGTAAATTGTATCACACACACACACACACACACACACACACACACACACACACACATACACACACACACACACACACATTCTTTAGTAAATTGTATCACACACACAAACATAAACACACACAAACATACAAACACACATACAGAAAAACACACACACACACGTACACACAAATACATAGATCCACCTTTATAAACAATACTGTTTACTATTACTTTGTTCAGATATTTAAATCCCATTTAATTATTTTTTATTTATTTATTTAATTTTAACTTTATTGTCTATTAGATATTAAATTCTTTACATGGAAAAGAAAACAAACCTAATGTACCCCCCCCCCAACAACAAAAAACAAAGTATATATATAATATATATATATATATATATGTGTGTGTGTGTGTGTGTACGAAAAACAATAAAAATTAAAAGTAAAAGAATGATGATAATAATAATAATGATAATAATGATAATAATAATAATAATGATAATAATAATAAGAAGAAGAAGAATAATATCTCAAGATTTACATAGAAGTTATAGAGCCTGAGTAATTCCGTTAACAAAATACCTTTTACAGACTATTTCAATAATTATTTATTACACACACAAAAATAATATTTTAAAGATAAAACTTCAGTTTTTCGCTATTTTTAAAGTCTTACCTATTATGCACATTGTTATAAATAATTTGTAAAATCACTTATCCTATAATCCTGTTATCCTAATATAGAATAAGATGAATTGGTAAATCCTGATAGGATATCCGTAGAATAACAGGATACCCGTAGAACAATAAAATTCCACAAGGATGTATATAAAATCCAATTAGAAAAAAAAATCTCTAACTTTCTCACTCTGAGTTCGTGAGACTCATCTCATTCAGTGAGCTATACTTTTAATTTAACCGACGTGAAGTAAGTTGCTAAGAAGTTTCAAAAGAAAAATGGGCGTTTGAAGTTTACCTACATACTCGTCTCCACATTTAGCAAACGCCGTGTCACGACGGAACACATGTTGCGATGGGTGCGCGTGCAATGACGTCACGTCGTCACCAGCGCCATGTTTGTTCGGCCATGTTTACTCGGCGAGTTACGGGTAGATGCTGCAGCTACCTCCCAATCAAATTGAGTAACTAAACAACTGTTGGAAACATTTCTGACACTTTTAACACTCCCGGGTTTTTTTTTACAATTGATTTAACATGTCAATAGTTCTGCCCTTTTGCGGGATAGTGCAATATGTTGCATGGTGATGAGACCAGCTAACGTTTGCGATCATATGGCTAGCGATTGTACAATATTGAGGTTAATTGAGATTTCTTTCGACGGTAACAATGAACAATAATCTCCTTCTTAAAATATCCATGTTTACTAGTCTAATTTAAGGGGTCGAACATCGGTGTTTGGGGGGCACGGCAATTATTTCCTTGGATTCCTAGGAATCAAGAGGGTACCACGGCAATTTTGAGGACACATCAGGGCCACAAGACCATATATGATAATGCAAGCGGGAAAAAAGAGCATGGCAATATTTGCCTTCAAAGTGAAATTGAGAGGGCATTGCGCCAAAGGAACAGGGTGGCACTGCATATGGCTCAATGCCTTGGTGATATTCCAACCCTGCAGTTTGTTGTAGATGATCATTTCGGTGTCATCATTTCAGTCATCATTTCAGTATCATCATTTCAGTCATCATTTCAGCTAAAAGATGACTATGTCAGAAAGGATTCCCACTATCGATTTATTATCAGCAATTGGATGCCAAACATTTGGTAATTTCTCTGACTCTCTCTGTGTGTGTGTGTGTGTAGTGTGTCTGTGTGTGTGCATGTGTGTGTTTGTGTATGTGTTTGTTGTGTGTGTGTCTGGGTGTGTTTGTGTACGAGTGTGTATGTGTGTATGTGTGTTTTTTGTTTTTGTGTGTGTATATGTGTGTGTCTGTGTGTGTGTCTGTGTGTGTGTGAGTGTGTCTCTGTGTGTGTATGTGTGTGATTGTGTGTTTTGTGCGTGTGTGCAGAAACATCATAAGTTGTGCACATGTTTGCTGCCATTGTACCTTTATCGTGACCACCCCATGAAATAAAAATATTTCAACATGCTTACTTTCTTTTTTGGTTGAGTATGTACATAAGTAGGTTAAGTGAAACTGTTGCTTTTGTATGTTACGTTTGAGGTACTGTGTGTAAAGGTCAAAGGTTATAACTGGTGAGCTTTGACATGGATTGAAACATTCGGACATCAAATAGATGGGTGGAGTTCAGCTCGTCTTATTAACAGAACGGAACGAGATGTAGCTCAAACGGTAGCATGTCCGCCTGAGAAGCAGTCGGTCGTCGGATCGATCCTTCTCAGTGGACCCATTTGCAATTTGAGCAATTTTCCGTTCCTGTCAGTGGTCCACAACTGGTTCATTAAAGGAGGTGGTATGCCCTGTTCTGTCTGTGGGAAAGTGCATATAAAAGACCCGCATGCTTATTGGAAAAGTGTAGCCATTGTGGCGGCAATGGGTTTTCTCTAAATAAATATGCCAGAATGACAATATAATTGACGTCCAATAGCCGATGATCATATAAAAATCAATGTGCTCTACATGCGTCGTTATATAAAACAAACTTTACTTTTTGTGCTAAAGAATAGTGAATATAAGAGATTCCTTGCTGTTTATCGGTAAGGTTAGCCATATTAGTGTAACGCCAGCGAGTTTGTCTCTCTTACTAACACTAATCTCTGTAATAAAAATATATCTTTAATCTCATAGCATAATTACCTAACTCATGTTTTAAAAGCTTTTGAGTAAAAAGAAAAAAAAAAACTTTCTTTATCAAACATGAAATAACTTTTTAATGGTATTCTAATGGTAACTCCGTTATGTAAAACAATTTGCAAAAACAATTTAATGTAAGACTGATTGCATAACATAATATATATTTATGGTATTTCTTTCCCTAGTAATCAACAATGTGTTCTGAGCAATGGTAAAAAAGTTGTCTAAAATAATTGGAAAAGTGACCTCTGTGCCTGCAAATGGGTCAACTGAGAAGGATCAATCCGACGACCGACTGGTTCACAGACAGACACTCTACTATTTGAGCTACATGCCGCTCCCCCATGTAAAATTATAACCTCATGGTGAGAGTCAGAACTAAGACATGCTGTGATAAGCACTGGGAAACACCCAGTATCAGTAGAATTGTTGGCAAAACGTGAAATTAGCTTTTTCTCCTACCTCGCTTATTTTGTAGAGTCTGTAACGTTTCATTGCCATGGTACTTCCTGTTTTTACTGCATGTTTCGCTGTCTACAACGGCTTTGAGTCACCAAACTTTAAATTTTCTTTAAATGTAGATAAATCTTTTGAACTTTTTAAAATATTTTTTTTTATCAAAGAAAAGGGTTTGGCAAACAAGACAGACATAGATAATTAATAGGGCAGTTGTTAGATTATTTGCATGTCCCCTACTTTGAATAACAATGGCTTCTCCATATAACCTGTTCACCAACTATTTTTGGGATGAATTTATCAGAGCTGCGTGCAAACTGGGATGCAGGCGGTTTGTCAATATTAGCCCTGTAACAAATGTACCCAAAACTTGTGTTCCACTGAAATAATTATTTGCAAAAGGTAGCAAACCACGTGACAATTATCGTGCACAACTAACGAGCAGAGATGTAGATAATACAAAACTGATTTGGGTGGTTGTATTTATTTTCGTGCTTGTATCCAATTAAGGTTCAAGCACGCTGTCCGGGGCACTCAAAGCTTTCTATTCTGTCTGTCAGACAGAGGTTAGTGTTAGTACTAGAATCGAAACCCGCTGTCGCCACACTAATGCGGCTACTCTTATAGATAAGCAGATAGGATAGCAGATACCACGGCCTTTGATAAACCAGTTGTGAACCACTGGTCGGTGTAAGTGGTATATATCTACCCACTGTCTTGCGAAACACTCACTCTGTGTTGGAGCCAATACTGAAATTAAAAATCCCATGCCTCGACTGAGATTCAGTACCTACTAGCCTCGAAGCACATATATTAAGGTGTGTCGTCATTATTGACCTTGACATTGCTAGGTTACTTGTTAAACGCATAGTCCCATGGACTCTTGGCCTAATTAATTTCCAACAAAAAAAAGAAGAATTAATTTTAAATATAAACATTTGATTTGTCCATAAAAAATACTTCATTCAACTACTTAAAAACAACCATGGCATCTCACTTATAATCAATATTATAAAAATAATAATGAATTATGCTCAAGGACAAATAAATTATAAACTCCCTATACCATGGTTCCGGTAAAACGTCTTGGGTGATATAAAAGCGTGATCTAGATTCACAAATGCATGTAAGTTTCATTCGTAATACATATTTAGAGCACAAAGACCTTTAAATTCCGTGGGACTATGCCTTTAATATAGTTCGTTAAAAAGATATCTGTTTTCAGTAATTAATATAAACTACATCAACACAGGTGAACATTTATTTTACAAGCGAAACCTGCAAATTAGCTGTATGTTGATCTGCTGACCCAGTCTTTGTACCATTATTGCTATAATTAGTATAAAACTGGAACCACTGTGCATGTACATGTTATGACTTGAGGATGTGCACAAAAAATGTGACGTCACATGGGGTGCAGGTTTAAAGCTACATAGTTAAAAATATTTGTGGTCAACATTTAAATATTTTGTAGCTGAATGATTGCCAAGTAATTATACTTTTTTAAATACTGTTCGTATGTCTCTTCTAATATTGTGAACAATTCTACAACATTCCTTATGACATTGAAATAACACTGGAATGCATACAAAAATCTATGGTAGTGTGCAACCCAGGCGTGGTTCTATAGGGGTGCACACGGCGCACGCGCCCCCACCCCTTATTTTCAGACAATGAACATTTCCTTCTAAAACCGTAAGAGCAAGTACAGGCCAATGCTTCGCCCTTCAAAGTTGCGCCCCCATTCATAATTACTGGAACCGCCCTGCAACCTTAACTACTGCGCTATAAAGGTATGTTAATTACGTCCCGTGTGATACCGTTTATATTACAACTAGTGGATATTTAATCGTACGTCATGTACGAGCAGCATGATTGGTCAGAATCGCCGGTGATATGACGTCACAAACAAAATCCTAATGTCAATGACAATGACGCTATTTTTAGATTTGTAAAACCAGAAAGAGCTATTATTAAAACTGATGTTAGTTAATAAATAGGATATTTATCTTGATTCCATTACATATCGTAAAATAATTTTAGTTTTCACTCACTAAAGCTGATGGCAAGTTAAAATTATTTCATAACGGGACAAAACAAAAAAAATAATAATAATAATAAACAAAGAAAATAATTAAAAAAATAAAATAATTAAAAATAAATAAAAGTCTTCCAACAAACAAGGAATTTGTAAAAAAAACGGGTGATCAAAATCGTATCTCTGCCTAAAACAGAGTCTAAGGACTGTATAGGCAAAACTGACTGTCCCTGTACTCTTGTAAGTTAATAAAATAAGAAAATGAATAATAATAATTAAAAAAAACTATTAAAAAACTACACAAATAACAGATAATACCAGGTTTTCGCTAAAGTACACTTGCCTATTTTTGTTCTCTAAATAATACTCTTTTACTTACCTCAGATTTCTATCTTTAAATAAATCCAGTAACATTATTTAAAGCAGATAAGAGTTCTATGTTATAAATAGTACTGTGAGTGGGTGTTCTATTCACTGTATCTAGTTTTATATTGCTCTATGTTAAAATGAGGAGACCCGTCATTTGCCCACTCAGTATATTTACCAGAATCTGACCCAGAATACCAATTACCAGCTAGCGTAAATACGCCAATCCACACGTTTGTTTTGCGCACACCAAGAGGACCTTTTGTTACTGTGAGATATTTCCCGAGGACCTTTTGTTACTGTGAGATATTTCCCGGGTCAAACAAAACACAGACGGATTGATGCGCATGGCAATCTGAATAACGATTCATTTCAAATAGTCTTTTGTTATTTTCACATTGTAAGTACATGTACATTTCTTATTTATATGAGTTATGACAATGAACATTTCATGAAGGCATGCGATTGTGTCATGATGTTTATCAAGGAAAAAACTGGGAGAGACACGTACAATGTATTTGAAAGCTAGAATAACAAGGAAAGGATAAAAGGAAAACATTTTTTAAAAACACTCCATGTCGTTGTTTATTCAGAGGCTGTTATGTATCAGACGTATGGTGTTTTGCGACTCATGGTCTTTAGAGGAAACCCACTACCTGATAGTATAATCTTACAGATCAGCAGCAAGAGATATTTTATATGTGCTTTCCCACATCAGGACACCATATACCACGATACCACGGTCTGTAATAAACTGGGTGTATACCACTGGTCGGTGCAAAACACACACACACACACACACACACACACACACACACACACACACACACACACACACACACACACACACACACA
>JAULBS010010054.1:0-11178 GCA_032355785.1 Symmetromphalus regularis | reverse complement strand
AGTGGACCTATTTGCAGTTTGGGCTATTTTCTGTTCCAACCAGTGGTCCACAACTGGTTCATCAAAGCTGTCCTGTGACAGTACATATAAAAGACCCCTTGCTGCTTATAAGAAAGAGTAACCTATGTGGCAGCAGTGGATTTCTTCTAAATAAATGTCAAAATGACCATATTTTTGACATCCAATAGCTAATGATAAGATAAAAATCAATGTGCTAAGGCGTTGTTAAATAAAACAAACTTTGCTTTATTACCCACACACTGTCATATTAGTCAGCTAATCTGTAAGAGTAGTCTATGTGGCAGAAGTGTGTTTCCCCTAAATCAGTATGTCAAAATGACCACATGATTGATATCCAATAGCCGATGATAAGATTAAAATCAATGTGCTCAAGAGGCACTGTTAAATAAAATAAAGTTTACTTTTTTAATCTTAATACAGGCTCCAAACCAGAGTGAACACCTCTTAATGCTCAACGGGTAGCCGTATGCCACTTACACCTGGTATGTACTGTCCTTTAATATATAATATTTAATGCGAACGTATATATTAAAGATACCTTGCTGCTAACTGGGAAGAGTAGCCTATGTGGCAGTAGCAGGTTTCCTCTAAAAATCATAAGTTGCAAAACACCATGTGTCTGACACCTAATAGCTACTGACTAAACAATGTGCTGGGTTGTCATTGAACAAACATTACCTTTGTTTTATTTAACAACATCACCAGAGCATATTGATTTATTAATCATTGGCTATTGAATGTCAAACATTTGCTTATGTTGACACACAGTCAAATGTGAGCCAGCCTCAAACGGGTTTTGAACCACTGTCACCAGCTTACTATTTCCTTTATTTACCTTTCCTTTAAAAACTTGTTGAGTCGATCAGTATTAAAATTAAAGCTGTCATATACCGTACTTTTGGGGGGTTCCTATTTTCAAACTTAATGGTCAGAAAAAGCAAACAAAAAATGTATTAATTTATTGTATATGATGATGATAATTTTTTACAAGACATTTAAAAAATATATATAGATCAGCTATTTAATTTTTAAAATTTGTTCTGTCATATGGTGAAACAAAAAGTGCAAGTTTTTATTTTACTTTTGTTATTTTTAGGGTTGGGGAACCTCTGATCCTAGTAATAGAACCAATAAAGCCTTGAGGTCAGTTGCCTGGCTTTTGTGATATAAATTCATGAGAATCCAATGCAGACTTCAGCACAGCTAGTATACACTTTGCCACTGACAGGTATCAATGCTGATACAAAAGAGTTACCAAAACCAAGTGCTTCCCGGTAACAACGAAGCTACGTGTACTACAGTTACATATACATCTGCTGTCTAAATGCCATGAAAACAAGATATTATTGACAAAACTACAATAAAACGGTTTAACAGAGATGGGATGGTTATATGGGATGGTCAAAGTGTATCCATATGGAACAATCTAAGAAAAAATCTATGATTAACATTCTGATAAAAATCCTTCACCTCTTTCCAATATTTTATCAGAAAGTATTTGAATACAGTTGAATCTGTCTTAAAAAGTTACAGGTTTTTTTGTTTTGTTTTTCAACATTTTCTGAGTGGAAGGATGAAGAAATTAACCATTTTTCTCCAGTCCTATTCACCCATCACATTTGCACACACCCCATGCCCCTTCAGGAATCCTGCATCCACACCTACCAGGTGAGAACAGAAAGAATACCTTCAAACAAGTAGCTTCTTGATACAAGTTATACATTATTTGGTTTAATGACACCACTAGAGCACATTGATTTATTAATAATCGGATATTGGATGTCAAACATTTATTATTATGACAGCCTCCAAAAGGTTTTGAACCACTGTCATCAGCTTGAGAGACCAACATTCTATCAATGGACCGCCAAAGCTCACAAATTATCGTTTAAGCGCAAAGTGCTATATTTGTTGTTTGTTTAAGTGCACATATCAAGGCAGTTGTAAAAATATATATATCTACTTTCCTGTTAAAAGTTGAAAAATTATTGAGATTTCGAAGGCTAGTTCAGCTTTTGATGTTTAGGTTTTTTTAATCTCGTGATCCGGAGACGAGTTCATGTTGCTATAGGAACATAGTTCGTGAAGAATATGAATATCAAGGCCAGTGTCATTACAATCAGCTTTAATATGAGAGTTTTCATTGGATAAACAGAACAAAGCCATCCAATAAAATTAATGGTTAAACCAATGTATAATAATGCTCATTGAAACATTATGAAAAATAATTACCATTTATGAGTGTCCGCTGGGGTAATAAATCTATTTATAAAACAGAAGTCTGGCCTATTGTTTTTTGAAACACACCATAATGAAATACCACAGACTGTGCACATAGCTACGTTAGTGTGTTCATCTGCCTTTAAATATATATAAAACAGAAGTCTGGCCTATTGAAACAGATGGCTGACATTAATACTATGGGCCATACTGAAGTAAATATATATGAAAGAACAGAAGTCTCCACTCTTAAAACACATAGTTCAGGTTAATACTTACTTGCCAACCATAAAAATTGTGAGAGAGCAATAAAAATAAAATTTTACTTTTGGACATTTTATTTTACTTCTGACATCAAATAGAAAAGAAAAATAAATTTAAATAATTCCAAAGCTGATCTACAAGGAAAATCTTTTTAAAATATATACTGTCAAAATAAACACAACCACAATAAATGGATAATTTTTAGTTTTTTTGAAATCGGCAACAACAAAAATTTGATACAGTAATTTCTATTTTGACCAATCGACCAGTTTTAGAGAAAAGATAATCCATAAACAAATAATAAACTAAATAGGCCTTACATTATGGTAGTGGTGCCGGAATTTGTTTACATCCATGGAACAGCTCTTGACCTTTAGGCCTATATTGAGGAGTTTTGTCTAGAAGTAGAACAGTTGGTGACCTTTAATGTAGAACATCAATAATATATATTGACATAGCCTCATTTGTAAAGTGCATTTGTTTTAGTATTGTTCTGCTATGTCTTTATTACCACCACAGCTTGCAAAGTATGTTAAAGGCAAACTTCTATGGACTCCTGACCTAATTAATTTCCAAACAAAGAATTAATTTTAAATATAAACATTGGATTTGTCCAAAGAAATACTTCATTCAACTACAGTGAAACTCTGCTATTACGACCTCCAGTGGGACTTATTAAAATTGGTTGCAATAGCGGGGTGGTCTTAGTACCGGGTTAGGCTTTTTCCACAATCATCTCCAAATATAATGAAGCAAGTAATCTGACATATTAAATTTAATACACATTATTCGTGCACCAATACAACAGTCTAAATAAGCACTTTTTTTCAGTTATTTTTACAAATTATACGAAAAACGTGTCTCGTCTATAGCGGTTAGGAACACTTCTTTTGTTATCTAAGTATTGAATTTGTCAATTTATTTGGGTAGTATTCTAATTAACAATTAGCCATGAGTTGGCAGTAAACCACTAAGAATATACGAGTGTCAAGTCTGTCAACCCAACTTCAGAGTAATTAAGTTATCAGTCTCGGCATCGCCAACACTATTACAATGTGTTTTGCTTACAATGGATCTGTTACCGTTATACCAAAGTGTACCGGCTTACGAAAACTGAAAGTACCGCTTGTAATTTTTAATATCATTTCAAATGCGTACCTGAAATAAACTTATTTTAATTATTTTCTTCATACAAAACAAAAAGGTTTATTGCACCTATATACCGCCTGTTAATTTTGTATAAAAACAGAGCAGCTATTCTGACCATTACAGTGATTTCAGTAGAACACTAGTCATTATACACGAGGCTTGCTATTTTAATTTGGTCGCTTTAATGAGGTCAAAATACACTGAAAACGACTATTGGAACTGATTTTACTAGTCGTAATCCGAAATAGTGGGCTGGTTTTAATTTTGGGGTAGGTTTACTACAAAAGTAATAAGAGAAATTCGGGTCTTTAAAATATCGGTCTTTATAGCGGGGTGGTCTTAGTACCGGGGTGATCGTTAGATGGGGTTTCACTGTACTTACAAAACCACCGCATCTAGCTTATTATCAATATTTTAAAAATAATAACTGAAATACAATAATGAACCATAAAGAGAAGACAAATCGACAGAAAGAGGTGTAACATATATTAAGTCATGCGAGAGGTATTCACCTAAATATTTTTGAAGCTGCAAAACATTTTGTACCAATTTATTTCGCCCCATTTGTATTTGGCCCCATTATTATTATTTTTAAAATTATTATTTATTATTTTTTTAACTGTCACCCAATTATTTGTAAGTAAAAATATGTACATCTACAAACAGATATTTCATTCAAATAGCATTTCTCTACCGGTAATAAATGAAATATGTCAATGAGAGTGTTTTATTCCTAAACTAGATTACATCTTAGTGAAAATAGTCTAATCCAGCATTTTCCATAATATATTTAATCCTTCAGGTAATATGCTCTAAGGGTATAATTTTTGTTTTGTTTAATGACACCACTAGAGGACATTAATTTCTCAATGATCGGCTATTGGATGTAAAAAAAATTGTAATTTTGAAATGTAGTCAAGTGTGAGTCAGCCTCTGATGGTTTTGAACCACTGTCTTCGGCTTCAGAATCCAATGTCCTACTACTATGGAATATATGCCCTATGATACAGAATCTTCCAGGATGGTTATTCTAGGAATTAAATTTGTGCTCCAATTTGAACCAATGAGCCAGTATTCTTTTCCACTTGAAACATTTATTTCCGGAACATATCATCTCTGACAAACATGTAATTGGCCATATTTATACAATTGTTTTAATGATAATACAGGTTAAATATAATATACCTATAAAAACCTAAAAGATGTTTTAACCTAAAAAAATCTTTATAAATATGTTTCTATGAATTTCTCTTGTCATTATGAAGATCATAAAAACATCCAAATTATAATAACAATCAGAGATGAAACAAACATATAAAAATGTTGTACTTGAGAAAATGACTAGTATAATAAATATTATTTTTCAAATAACAATGTTCTTCTAAAACAAAAATGTATTGCGCTTACAGTTTGAAACATTGAGTATTGATAAAAAGATATAATAAAGTGATAATAAACACAATAACTATCATACATCACTATCACAACAATAAAATAACCATATCCAGATGAGGTGATGAAGAGAAAACAATGCAGTAGTGGATCCAGAGGGTGGACCAGGGAGTCCTGACCCCCCCATTTCTTTTTTAAAAAACCCCAACATTCTGAGTGGAAGGACATGAAAATTAACCATTTATCCCCAGTCCTATTCACTCATCACCTTGACACCACCCCCCTCTCTGAAATCCTATATCCGCTCTTGCAATGCAGAAATATGTAACATATTAGAACACTCACCTGGAATACAATAGAAGAACTAGGGCTTAAACTAGGTGTCTACATGTGTACATGCAGTGGTATAGTGTGTATGCAGTGCACTAATGTTTTTGGGGGTATTGCAGTTTTTTTTTACCTCTTCCATATTGTTTCCTTATATTATTCCGTACCTACCAATACATAACAGTGCTCTACAAAACAAGTTCAAATTTACTCTTCCCTGGCCAGAAAAGTATAATATTTTAATCTCCTGTCATTTATATTTAGTAGCCAGCTAATATACTTGTATATTGCATAATATATATTACAGGCTAGACTTCGCAGCATGGCACCTGTAAAGTTTTGTTGGAGACGTGGTCTATTCTAAGTTACCCAAAATAGTATGTTAAACAACAAACACTATCAGGCGAGACATGATTGGTGATTTTGTTTTATTTAGATTTTGGTGTTTCTGTCTTCATTTATTAATGCTATGACCTGATCAATCCCTGATGGAAAGGTTATTGCACAGTCGCCAGCTGGCAAATGTGATTTTATTTTTTAAATACCAAGGAATTTGTTTAGTGGCCATAGTGAGTATTTTACTCGCCTTGTAGAGCACTGCATAATCTGGTCGGCACTCCGCCCTGGACAAATTCATATTTTATTTCAATGTGTGGGATTTTAGCCACATCTGCATAAACACAAAACAATCAGTGGATATGCTACTTAACTCAGCAGACAACAAAGTTACTCATTTTTATACATATTTTTATAAAATTGTCTGCTTTTCATCATTTCAAACAAATACTCAAAATACAGTAAAATCCTCTTAATTGCATAGGCATTTTGCCTAAATATTTTATGCAATTAATGGGATTATTCCTTTATCAGAAATACCCATTTAAAATCATTTTACTATTCTTGTACTATTTGGTATAAAATCAAAGTACATTTATCAAACAGTGAACAAAAATTAAAAAATATTCGATATAGTCATTCTTTGACCAAGCAGCCTAAATGCTAAAACAGATGCAAAAATAGTATAAGGTTGCACTTACTTTGTGGTCATTTTGTGATTATTTGAAAAAAATGTTAAGATCCACCATGGATTTTGGTACTTTGGAAGAAAAAAAAATTTCAATATTTTCTTATGCAATTAACCAGACCTTACAAAGAAAGCATATATGCAGTAAAAATAAATTATTTGTATATAATTGCATACAAATGGTTCTGTGCAGCAGAATATTATGCAAATAACAGGAATATCCTATTATCAAGTATGCAATTAAGTGGACTTGACTGTATCAAAAATAAGCAAAACCAATAATCATAGTTCCCACTCCACCAAAATAGTCAATAGTTTGAAGAATGAAGACCTAATTTATACACATAAAAATGGTGATTGGAAAATGTTCATGATATATGTATATTATAATAATGTTCATGTCCACATAACATATTTTTGAATAAAAAGGAAATATATATATATATATGTATATGCTCAAAACATAAACTAGAGAAATAGAACATTTAATAAAAAATGATCAAAAAACATTTAAATATTTTACAATAATTACAGTTTCTTACACTATATGCTTTAACCTCCACCCATAGGTAGATTCAGGAAGGTGGGGGTGTTAAGTTAGGAGGCTCATGGCCCCCTATGCTCATCAATGTTTTCCCCATTAACATCACATCTTAATTTTACCTCCCCCCCTTCTACCACCAACCACCTTTCAATATTAAATATTTTAATACTATTTTCTAACCACCTTTAAAAAACTCTTGGTCCACCACACCTGCCATACCCTAAAATCAGTTTTTTTCAAATCTCAAATTACACTTTCTAACTAAAAATATACATTTTTACAAATCCAATGGTTTTCTTGTTGTCCACATCTGAGTCATGAACTTTTTCAAAGGCTTACAATAATTGGCTCCATGGAATACAAAACATATATTTATCAATGTAATTATAAATGCTTTTATTTCTTTTTTTTGTTAGGTTGTATTACAGACATAAGTAGATTAATCTATTTTAACAGAAAAACATACAAGTTGGATGTGCTTCTCTAATGACAAATGCAGTGATTGAAATACAAGGTGACTGAATCGATTGAACAGTTCCAATATGAACACATTTGAGCCATTCATTGCACATTGGTTGCATAGACTATGGTCACATACTTGTTTAATCAGAATACAGACATTAATGATGTAAAGCCCTGTTCTATGAAAATGTAACATTTGTAACATAACAGAATCTCAATCCAGGAGTCGAACATCAATGTTTGAGGGGCATGACAATTATTGCCTTGGATTCCTAGAAATCAAGACAGCACCGAAACTATTTTGAGGACACAATGGCAAAGGTCAGTTTTCCATGGAACTTTAAGGCAAAAATCTGAAATGTCTTTGTTGTCTTGTCAACTAAGTAACTGATGGCTGACTATGAGTTGCTTCATGAAAGAGCAACGAAGCAAGCGGGAAAAAAGGGTATGGCAATATTTGCCTTCGTTGGGAGTGAAACTGAGAGGGCATTGTGGCAAAGGGACAGGACGGCATGGCAAATACCACAAAGCCTTGGTGAAATTCAACTCCTGTGAAGCTCTAACAAAATGTTTGAATTAGCCAGTGTTTCCTATTTTAGTTTGTAGAAAATCAGTGTAAGATAATTATCAATCAAACATTTTTACAATAACATGAATATCGAAGTACAAAATAAGCTACCAAAATTACATTAAAAATGTTTGACTAGGAAACCACAATGTATTTTTCCATTGTGACCTGTGATAGCAACTCCAGCAATTAAGAAAATGTTAAATTAAATAAATGCTGTGGAGAAATAGTGTCCACAGCAAAGGGGGTGTCCAAATGTGATGGGTAATGGTTAATTTCCACTTCCTTCCACTTGTTTCTGGTGTAGCAGTTAATTACAAACTCCCTGGAAATCACACCTCCCCCCCCCAACTCTAACCCTAACACAAACCCTAACCTATATATGGGCATGGGGGGTTAGTGATTTCCTAGGAAATCACAAGTGGGGCTTTGTGATTTACAGGGTATGTGATTTCCTGCTACACCGTATCCCCTACCACCTGCATTAAGCAGCTAGCTGTCTTAAAGGATCACCTTTATTATCACCCGACTCAGCTAATTTAGTAAATATAACCTGTCCTATGAGGCCACTTTTGGTTGCACCTACGGGTAGCTGCTTTAGTTTTGTCTGAAACTATAAATCTGTGAGTTTAAATGGAAAGAATATGTTAAAGTGATAGGACAAAGTGTCAATTTGCCATTATGAAAGTGGGGATGGTGCTGGCAATCTGTCGCCATGATTATGCGAAGTGGTAGAAGAATGACCACAAATATATGTTATTAAAAAATGAATATCACACAGGACCAATCAGTTATCTGATGATCCATTAGACTTATGACCCATTTGGGTATAGTTAAGAGTTTAGTTCATAACACAAATAATTGCACTTGAAACCAGCGAGTTCATTTAAATAATAAGTGACAAAACCACACACACAAAATTCCATTTAAACATTACTCTTTTTTTATATGATTGCTATGGTGACAAAAATGGCAAATAAAAAATTGTGAAATATGATCGAAAAAACAAAAAAAAGTTTTTATAGGCAATATGAAGTTTCACTTTTAGCAATAAAGTTAAATGGGGAATGAGTTTAAAGGGATGGTCCCACGCAATTTAAGGGGCTTTGTGCTCTAAATATTGATTACGAATGAAACTTACATGCATTTGTTATACTAAATCTCCATTTCATATCACGCAAGACATTTTAACTGAACCATGGTATAGGAAATTCCATGTAGTCGATCAAATTTTTTCACATTTATAAATTTCGTATTTCAAGATCGGAACTGCTTGTGATGCGAAATAAATTGGTATGAAATGTTTTTGCAGCTACAAAAATATTCAGAAGTTTTAAAATAATGGCTAACAGGGAAATACCCGTCACGTGACTCAAAATATATACAATGTATGTCAAACCTTCAACGGAAAAAAAGATGTTATTTTTTCTTTTTATTATTTGTCCGTGAGGATAATTCATTATTATTTTTTAAATATTGATAATAAGTGAGATGCGGTGGTTATATAAGTAGTTGTATGAAGTATTTCTATGGACAGATCATATGTTTATATTTAAAATTAATTCTTTGTTTGGAAATTAATTAGGTCACAGGTCCATAGGAGTATGTATTTAAAACCAATGAAAGTTGGTATAAACAATATTCATAATGATCTCAGTTGCAGTCAGGAATAAGCCAACACTGTCTTACTTTTATGAAGGTGACAAAAGCAACAAATACTACTTACTTGACTCTGTTTGGGTAATAGTAATTTAAACAGCATAAATTTGCATGACATGTAAAAGACAGATAAAAAAAGAACACATCTACATGACAGAGTTTTGATAAATATGGCAATCTGTATACATAAGACAACAAATGAAAAAAAATAAACCTGTCACTTGAAAAACATATTTTTCTTTTCATTTTAATTTATAAATAACAGGTAAAAATAACCTCAGGTATTAGAGTTAAGTATCAATTATATCTGAAAGAAAGAAAATTTGTTTAGTTTAAAGACACCTGAGCACATTGGTTAAGCAGTACCTATTAGGTGTCAAAATCACAGTATTTGTGATTCATGGTCTTCAGAAGAAACCCGCTACTGCCACTTAGGCTACTCTTTCCAATTAGCAATAGGGATCTTTTATATGGCTTTATCAGGCAGTAGAGCACGAATCACAGCCTTTGTTAAACTACTGGCTGGAATGGGAAATAGCCCAGAGTCGACTGAAGGGGATCAATCTGACAGCATTGAACCTCAGTCATATACTTAACCTCCGACTTACATTAATCTCCTAATTATATCTGCTAAAAAATGTATGAAGTCAACAGCATTAAAATATAATTCTAGCATTATTACCTTACATAGGTGCTGATGCAGAATTTCTGAAAGGGTGGGGGGCCCAAATTTGATGTTTGAATAGGACTGGGGATAAATGGTTAATTTTCATGTTCTTCCACTCGGAAAATATATATGAAAAACAAAACAAAAATTTAAAAGGGGGTGTTTGAACCCCCTGGTCACCCCTCTGGATCTGCTACTGTTACACATGGTTACATGTTGATGCTTTCACATAAAATGATATTCATCTCTATCGGTATTGGTTCTGTTCTGCTATGCTATCGTCTGAGTGATAAAAACAAACAATGCAAAAAACATGATATATTACTTTGAATCGTGATGTATGTTTTCTCATGCATCATATATCTTATATTAATTAAGGTACAGGAGATGAAAGTGACACCACATGGCCCTACAAAGGGAGCAATTTTTCTGAAAATTAGCTGCATTGTGAAAACCTGAAACCATGCTAAAAATGCTGTTATTCTGATTAAAACTGGAAGATTTTCTTTTACGACCAGGATAACATGGACTGCACATAATACAGTGTCTCTCCATTACAGATTAAAAAAAAATGCCAGTGGGCCCCAAATGCAGAAAAGAACCTTGGAAAAAACCATGAGATTATTCTGTTATTAGTATTATTTAAATGTTAGTGATTCAGTTAGAAAATTTGTTACAGAAATAGAGGAAATTATATGAGTGTCCATGACAGACGATGTTTATGACACGAGTGCCTAAATTATCATATTTCCCGAGCGAGAGCGAGGGAAATGCGATAATTTAGGCACTAGTGTCGTAAACATTGTCTGTCATGGAAACGAATATAATATTCTGTTTATTACCGTAACACTGTCTTGCTAAATGAACATTCCAGTCATTGT
>JAULBS010010053.1:0-25618 GCA_032355785.1 Symmetromphalus regularis | reverse complement strand
TTCGATATATACGTAAATGTGACACTGTCAGATGTACAACTGCATGCCTACAGCATGTTCAGTGTCCAATTGAACCCATGTAGATACAAATCATTTTCCTTGTGTATCCTATCTCAAGAAGTTGTCTAAAAGCTCCGCACAAATTTGCTGGTGCCCTCCCAACTTGTTCTCCACCCTCACTGCGTTAGGATCAACTGGGTTGTTGTACTACCTATGGACTTGAATAACTTCTCCTGGATTGAGTTTTACTTTGAAATAATGATAGCCCTTGATAGACCAAAAAATTTCAATGCTGTTCATCTTGAAAGCTGACAACCACGACACATTCACTTTACTGATGACAGAACTACATGTATTCCAAACTTCATGCATGCACATGAACGGTGCCACGGAACAGCGTGCGCAGTCACCTCACACGTCGGACATCTAGTGCGACCGTCTGCTACACTGTATGCCGAATTATCATACATGTACATTGTATTTTAAATTCATGAGCGTACCAGTCCCACCATGCGACTGAAAACTGAAAGAACGAGTCGGGACAAAGTTCAGTGATGTTAAAAAATGTTTTATTTTGATTTTTATGTAGAATAAAGTACTATACAGTACGTTTTTTTCCACATTCTCATCAATTTTCATTACTTTTCACGAAGGTACACATCGGCCAGGAGGAGTACGTTACAGACGAAAGGATTTTAAAGGAAATGCATTACACTGGGACCGGATATTTGGGTACGATATACAGAGGCCGTTATATGCGAGTTTTTTTATTGGAATTATCGTTAAACTGGACCGGAACTTGGAGTTTCAGTATGGTATAAGACATTGTCCGGTTTATCCGAGGATGTTATATGCGAGGTTTACTGTGTCTTCAACTCTTCGACAAATTCTACTTTGTCAGCACTTAAATTGTTTTTCAATCTTTGTTTAAGTCTGAGTCCTTATTTTGAAAATTTCACTAAGAGTAAGACATAAATGAGTGTGTATTTCCAAACTGTTGAAAATGATTAACAAAATCACAAAGCTAAGGAAAAGTGGAATGATTTACAAAATATAAAATGAAAATGTCATCTATCAACATAAAATACATGTTTTCCAGTTTTGTGAAGTCTGATGAAAACAGAAATCAAAGCACCACACAATGTTGCATACAGTTTATTTAAATCTATTATGAAACAAACTGAATATCAGTTGCATTGATTTCAAAACAAGAATAGTATAAGTTAAATTTATATTTATCAGTCCTATCCATTATAGGCAACTGACTGGTCACACTCACATGAAACCTGTAAGTTGAAATTGGCGAGTGTTTCTATGCAAACTTTCATCATTTTTTTGGCTTATTTCAGAAAATGAGAAAATCTGCATTCCTCATCATACATTTTTCATCTCGAATGATTTTCAGGTGAGCAATGGACTGCTCTCCTGGTATTTCCAAATGGAGAGGACTGATTTATCCCTAAATAAATCCCACACAGTATATAATTTATTTATATCTATTACAAAACAAACTGAATATCAAGTCACTCTGATTAAAAAAAAAAAACTTAAGTCCAGTCTGAAAAATAAAAACCCACACACAGTTGCATATCATTTATTATAGTGTATATTACTGTAACCAACTGTTACGTTGCACAACAGACATGTTGTGAACAACTATTGTTAGACACGGGCAATAACTCTGTATACGAAGGCACCAAGTTACATGGAAGTCCAGCATGGTTGAGCAGTTTATATCAGAGAGTTATCTTGAGGAACTTTTTTCTTCACTTGGGCATACAGTGGATCCTAAACAAATAAAGAAAATACTTTTTTGGTAATCAATACATTTATATTCATTATTAAAGTTTTATATTTTGGTTAAAGGAACAGATTGGATGGGTATAGTCACAAGCAATGAGATAAACAATATGGTTTATAAATCTACTTAATTTTAATTTATTATAATTAGCCCATATATAAAATATGATGTATGGAAGAAATTAAACTAGGTATCATTTATTATCAAATTTATGTCCCAAGTAAAAATAAATTTTGTCACCAACTGTTGCAACTGATAAAATAAAAATGGACACTGTTTTGATAATAAATGGATTGAGTTTCACTTTGATATTCTATTTATTACCCTAGACAATTTTAAATGTGTCACTTTTAAACTTCCTTTGTATGAGATATTTTAGAAAAATGCAATCCTTAAATGTTATGCATGTTTTGTTGAACTTTGCCCTAGTTGAAGTGACGTCATATTTAGTACATGAAAGCTCATTGTTTACAACAGCCAGTGTGACCCAATGAAATAACAGGTTACTGGGTACTGACATTTTCATATTTTCTCAGTGAATAACTATAAAAAATATGTTTCCCATTATGAGTGTCCACAGGGATAATAAATAAGTACATTGCTGGCCATAAAACTATATATACAATCAACAATAATATTATAATAATGAAACATAATCAAAAACTGTTATTGACTACATAATATTCCAGATGTTTTCAAGACATAATTTAATTTTTATTTAATTTCTGGTGATTATCAAAATTACTAACATGTAAATGTAATGAAACTTATTATACAGAACTTCATACTCACTGTTTTTTTATTACACAATTTTAAAGTTTGCAAGAAAGTACACCAAATGACTCCTGTGGCTGTCAAATGGTATACTTTCTTAGGTAAAATGCTTAAGGGGTCATACAGTTTTTTTTCATCATTTTCATAAGTGTACAAAACATACTTGGGAGGGGGGGGGGAGGAGGGGATTAAAGGGACATGTACGCTTTTCAAAATAAAATAAAATGATAATACTATTTTGAAATCATCTTTTTTTTCCAGAGGGTTTTGAAAAAGAGAACGTTTTGTATGCTTGTGAAAATGATGAAAATACTGGATGAACCTAAGTGACAATACCCAATTAATTGACTATAGCCTTCCTTTCACATCCATGTAATGATCTTAGTGATCCACAAATAATATGTGACTTGGAAAAATGTTTAAAATGTAAAGCATCATGCACATACAGAGAGCAAAAATTATAAACTGAAGCATTAATTAAAAAACCAAATATTTATATTATTAAAAATTAATAGAAAGCAAAAATAAAAACAATGGAAATATATATTAGGGTATGATAAAGGGCCAGGGTCTGATTACTGTGTGGATAATAATGAATATACTATATCAACTGATATTATATATTAATAGATAATTAGGGTCATAACAGACAATGGATTGGTTGTTTTTGTGAAAAGTGCACCAAATATTTTAAAGCCACAGAATAATAATGTGATCTTTAAAATTAATAACATCCTGTGACCAGTTTAAAAAAAAGAAGAAGATAATAATAACATATAATAAGAAGAAGAAAAAAAAAAAAAAAAGAGAAAGAATTTAGTATTTTGAACCAGTATACAAATAAACATGTATATTAGGCCAATGGATATCTTCATGAATAACAAACTTCATGTGGCTTTATTTTGATAAACTTACAATATACAAAAAAATATATGTATTGTCCATCTTAATAATAATAACAATTACAATACTAAACAATACAAAATAAGAATGTGATATAATAAAAAGATGATAACCATTCCTTATAAGATAAAAATCAACAAAACACAATTGCTTCGTAGCCAGTTTTATTCCTGTAATTCAGCTAGATGCTCATGACTCCAATTTTAAAAAATCTACCTTCATTTCACAAGGAGATTGGACATTTTATTTTAAAAACTAATCTGTAAAGCTGCTTTTACCTGAACACGGAATGCAGAAAGCTGAATATGGAATGTGGTAATAATATTGTGCGATCCGTTTACTTGCATGCAGTATTTATATTAAATAAATAGCTTTGCAATTGCAGTGTGATAAACATGGCACCGGTTATGTCTTTCCCTGATCAGGCTGATCGACATAAACGAATCAATCATGATGTCATTATTGCTGTTGTTTACTTTGATAGCATCCATGTGGTTATTATGGCTAGCGTCATATATGAAGGTCTTCTCACGAATTATCTCAACAAATTTTTCGTCCTCATCCTCATTCATTGCTTTGCCACGTGGCATCTTGAATGAATAGATGTCTTTATAGTATATTTATGTAATATCCGCCAAATTTCCTGTGAAAATTGTCATCTTTGTTACATCATACAGACTCTATACTGGTCCGGTATTTTTTTCTGTCCTAAATGGATCGCTACCTGCAGTGATCAGTTTATAACGGATCTGCATTCTGTGTTCCGCATTCCATGTGCAGATAAATGAATAATGAAAAACAGCTAAGAGCAATCGAACACAAATACCGCATTCCGTATACTGTGTATCAGGTAAAAGCAGCTTTAGAATGATAAAATATTAATACTGCTTGTATTCAGGGCTGGATTTATAAGGAAGCAAAGGGGTCTACTACCAGAATGGCATCCCAGACTAAGGACTTCCTTTATAAATTTTTTTTATAATTATCAAATTATTTCTATTCATTCATTTTATTTCATTTTGTTATTTGTCATGTAATTTAATTTCTATGTTGAAGGGCCCACAAACATGAAGGGCCCACAAACATGAAGTGCCCCAAGCCCCCCAAGGTCTAAGTCTGGCCCTACTTGTATTTTAGTCAAATGCATCTAAATATGTCACTTTATATAATAATGAAAACAAAAAAGTTGGGTAATTTTTATATAGAGATTGGGAATTTGTACTCAAAAGTTGTGAATTAAAAATAAGTCTTTAGGAAATGGTGGGAATGCTAAATATCAGTCTAGCAACATACAATGAAGATGATAAAACCACAATAGTTATTCTTAACTTGGACCAACATAGCTGAATGCAAACTTGTTTATTGATTTCATGCACACGAGTTGAATCATGCAAACAAGAATAAATGCAAACTAGATGCTACATGTTAGAAAACAGTTCAAATTCACAACAAAGATAAATAAAAAAAAAATTAATATCACTTTAATAATCCTAAATTACTTTAGTGTTTTGATTTTAATTAAAAATTGACATTTTTAAAATTAAGTATTTTAAAGTCGTATTCTTTTATTACCCTATTCCTTGTAACACTTATTTTGAATGCAAATATTATGGATCTTATAGTAACAAAATCCTTCTAACAATCAGTTGAGTCTTTGAATAAATTTATGAACATTCTAGCTTAAGTTCACAGTGAATACAATTTACTGCATCTGACAGATTTAGAAACCAAATAAAAAGTTGTTAAAGTATGTTGACCCCCATCAGAGCCCAAAGGTGTTATAACTTTGCCAGCCAAATGGTGTTACAATGTAGTACATGTGCTATATCATGAAACCACTATGTTTTCAATATGAAACTCATTAACATGCACATGATGATAAAACAATGCTAAGGGTACATTCTCCTGTAAATGTTAAATGAGCTTCATAATGGAAAATTTATTAATGCTGAGTTTCATGATATAGCATAATAGTACTGTCACAAAATTGAGGTTTGTAAAATAGTTGGGTAGGGGTAGAATCTTGACAACACTGCTTAAATCCTTCTAAATACAACTGTTAACATAATCAAGAAAAAATGTTGCTGCCAATTTTTCATTTTAGGTTTAAGTATAATTTCAAGATGGCGACCACTTATTTCCTATATTTGCTAATATCTCAACTTTTAGATATGAGATAAACATGATTTTACATTGTAAACAAATACTAGTATCCTTTAGGTCAAGGTTTCAAAAAAGTGGTGGCCATCTTGAAATTCAAAATAGCTATCCTAAACCTAAAATGAAAAACTGGAAGCATCCTGATTCTTGATCAGTGTTGTATTTAGAAGGTTTTAAGCATTGATGTCAAGATTATACCCAAAATTTTTGTATTTTTACATTTGTCCATTATTATTATTATTTTTTTAAGGACACTACTAGAGCATATTGATTTATTAGTAATTGGTTATTGGATGTCAAACAGTTGGTAATTTTTAACATGTTGTCTAAGACCCAGTTTCTCGTTGATGGTTCAGCCATGATCTACAGTTCAACCCATTCTTTTAACACGTATGGACACAGTTTAAACTAAGAATCAAGGTTGAACTGTTGACAAGAAATCGGCCCAACGTGTGAGCCAGCCTCTGATGGGTTTTGAACCACTGTCTGATGTCATACCACTGTACTGCTGAGGCTTATATGCCCATGGGATTATTTATACTATTCTGGCTGACAAAATATAAGCACCTTCTGAACTGTCTTCCTTACTACAACACTATGCCTATACCGTAAAGCAGCACTACACAACTACTGCATTCCCTAGCAATACATACCTATTTCTTATTTGGCCTGAAACTGTAGAAGTTGATTTTATTATTTCTGTACTTCGCATATGTTTAAATGTAGTCAGGTTACAATAATAATTAAAAAAATTAAATATATTTCTGGGATCATTATTTATTTTATCCAAACATGTCACTATAAATTAATTCAATGTTTTGACTGAATAAGATTGAAAAAAACACACAAAAAAACCCACCCTTCTTTATTATGATACTCATAAAATGGACTATCTAGTGTACCCTTATGAAGATATAAAAATACTCTGTGAGACCAAAATAATACACTTCTATAGGACGAGAGTCCCTGGTTGTGTTCTAAATGAAAGATAATACACACACCTGTCCTGGGGCTGCAAATGGATCTCCAAATGGAGAACCCTGTAAGAGAAAACATGTCATTACATTTCACAGCCATTATTGCTCATTTACAATGAAAATAGAACTTCATATTGTAATGAAAAATAATTACTGGAAGTGGTCATAATTATCAATATTTTCCTGTATGAACTTTTATACATGTATTTTGCTTCTCCTTTTTTAAGTTTCTTGCAACAAAGAATTTGTACCATTGCTATTTATTTTGGTAATGTATCTTAGTCAACTCTATCTGGATCGAAATTCAAAATTAGACACAAATGAAGAGATATACTTAGAAATTTCAGTAAATAAAATATAATTTTTGGATTTGAAATCAGAAATAATAATTCTATTTATGCAATCGTGCTTGATATCTTATAATGACTTTTTTAAAACCTTTTTTTATCCATTTGTCATAAACTTTATGCCTAAATATGTTTATATACTTATACTTATATTTATTTATCAGTAATACCAACATCGTATATGTATAGTTGTATGACATGTGAATATGGATGAAAAAGGAATAAAATATATATTCTTATACAGTCATACAAGCCATAGGGTCGTAAGGGGTCAGGAGGGAATAGGTCAAGGCCATGTGTCTTTATACTAATCATTAAAAAGTTGATTAAAATCCCCATGTAGGAGGGATCTGAAAATTTGTAGAAAGAGGAAAAAATGTGCAAAATTGAAAAATTTGATTCTCATGAATTCATGAGATGTAAAGTTGTGGGGAATCCAAGTCGACATTGGTAAAATCTGATAATTTTTTAAAATTATTTCATATTCCTTGTTATATTTTTTTTTGGGTGAGTGGAGGGTGGGGGAATTATATCTTAGAATATATAAGTTCATTCCAAATGGATGTCTTAATATTAGCAATTCAACAATATGATGTCTTTTACTCATAAAAAATACAAATAAATTTTATTTATCTGTGTATGATAACATGGTGTATGTTGCACTTTATTTTATTATGTATGGTTATATGTATGTACAGTGTGTATACATTCTATTGATCAATGATCTGAAATAAAAATGTTTTATTATTAATATTATTATTATTAAAGTGAAATGGTCAGTCTTTACCAACATATCACTGCACATACATAACTATATAAAATAAGTACCTGAGAAAATATTACAAGTATTTTTAAGATAACATACAGTGTACTATGAAACTAGGCTGAACATTTATCTACACACCTGTCACAGAAACTGCCCCACTTTTATCAATAATAATGTTAATAACAATCTAATAATATAATCACAATAGATCATATATCCGACAAATAGGTCACAGAGTAATCTTGGTATCTTACATAAGAAAATATTAAGTTTCTCTAACCATCTATCCCTTCAGCCACCCACCCACCTGTTTTAAGTTTTAGACAGACTGACAATATATTTTATTTATTTTTAAATTACTAGAAGTGTTATTAATAGCTAATAAAATGAAACTTTTTAAATATAACCATATTTTGACCCCTAATTGATGTTTATGCTGGAGGAGTGGGGGTGTGAAGGGGGGGGAGGGTTCATTAAACAAATATCAAATAAATAAATAGCATATAAAATAATCAGTAAATTTTCACCCACAGCTAGTGAATTCTTAAAGTTACTGATTCTGATCCCTAAATAACCAAAGATGAAGTTCAGAATAAAAGAAAATTCCTTAAAATCCACACAGAAAGTCAATGATTGTTTTAATTTATTTTATGAAAGTATGGTCAAGAGATTTCTTACAATAATTTTAACCTTTTTTATTTCTTTTGGCACATTTGAAATGAACACTGAATTTCAAAATTACAATGTATGTCAGTAAAAAATAAAAATAAATTAAAAAATAACCCAGATTTCCACAACCCACCAAAAATCCCCAAACCATTTAATAAAATATATTTAAAATTATCATTTTTTTAAAAACCTGGATCTTACCTGGTTTTTCTGTGAAACTTTGTTTGGTACATTTGCAGTGAATACTGCAGATTCACTAGCAAAAGGATCAGAGTTAAAATCTCCAAAAGCTTTCCATTTATCCTCATCACTTTCAGAATGAGTCACTTTATTAAACAAAAATGGGTCTGTATCATTATGCATAGAGTTTGTGACCTTTGTTGACGGTGCAAGGAAAGGGTCTGAGGTGGAAGTTGAGAAAGCACAATTACTGTCTCCAGCAGATAACAAAAAGGGGTCTTTATCATTATGCACAGGGTTGCTCTCATAAGGTGGTGAAAGAAATGGATCTGAAGAGGATGTAGGAAAATCACTTTTATCAGCATCTGATAATGCTGACAAGGCAGGTGAGGAAGCAGAACCATTTGTGATCTTTCGAGGATTAGGACGTGGTCGCACAGATGGTGAGGTGGATTCGAATTTAGGACGTGGAGGTGGAGGTGGTGCCGAGGTTAAAAAATTGAGTTTCACTGTATTGGGGAGAGGAGGTGGAGGTTCTTCAGGAGATGGAAGCTGGAATTCATCCAAAAGTCCATGAATATTTCCATTAGGAATTTTCAAAACGCCTTTTTTAGACAATACTTTATTATAGTTTGCATCGCCAGCAGCATCGTTTTTAACTGTTTGCAGTGCAGGGGGTAAACTGGTCTGAAGTGATTGAGATTCAGTGATAGTAGGTAATTCAGACGCTGTTGGTAAAGAAGTTGTTTGTGAAGAAGGCAAAATGTGCACGTGAGAAGTGTCAAATGGGTCAGCAGCAGTGGCAGCAAGGTCCTGAACTCCATCCATCTCTTTGCTAAGAGGACCAAATGGATCACTTGCCTGAGGGGCTCCCATGGCCATTGATGGAGAGGGTGATCGGGCAGGTGACGTGGTACCAGGTACTAGACCAGGGGTGCTTTCCATCTTCAGTTCATTCATTGTCTTCTTAGGAGGAGTATTCAGTTCTGCAAACATATCCTTTGGTGACTTTTTAATGTCCTTCTTGCCACCAATATCAACCAAGTCACTAAATACATCCTTCTTTTCTGGTTGTGGTGGTTCTTCAACAGATTCTGACTTTCCAAGTACTTCTGGTGCAAGAATATCTGGTGCTTCTTCGGGAAAACCGGCAAAATTTTGCTGTGGTACAGCTGACTGTGCTGCAACAGCACCACCAAATGGGGATGCTGCTGGGGCTACTGGAAATCCTGCAGCTGGCTGGCCAAAACCTGGAGTTGGCTGAACAAAAGCTGCAGTTGGTTGACTAAAACCTGCAGCTGGCTGGCCAAACACAGGACGGGCACCTGGTGGGGTGAAAGGAGCACCAGACTGTGGAAACGCTGCGGCTGGCGCTCCAAATCCGGCTTGTGTACCAGGAAATGGTGCTCTGACCTGTGAGGTAGAAAATGGATCATTGGCAAAAGGGTCCTGTGTAATTGGGAGTCCAGTGGTAGGCTGGGGTGGGAAGGTCTTGGTCTGGAAAGAACAATGGATAAAAGTATAAACACTGACATAAAACATGGAATTTCAGATAGAATATTTAACAATCTAGAAAAAAACTAAAAAACCCAACAAAGACTGTGTTTCAATTTGCAGGTACATATTTTCCTAAATAAAATTTAGACATTTATATAAAAATTATATACTTTAACCTTGATCCTGAATCTGCCACATGACTTAACATTTAGTATTAAAGAAACATTTTATTATTAAGGCCCAAATCATATACCACAGTTTATAAAAACAAAATCTAGTTGGATTTCAGTTACTTTCACTAAATTTATATCACAGTCTACTAATATTAACAGAAAAGAACTATCAAACTGTGAGCTTTATTTGAAATAATTTTAATTATTTAATTAAAAGGGACAAAGACAAGGAAGGCAACACATGAACAAACAAGACAGGGAGATGGTAAAATAAATGGAGAAACAAAGGGATTGTAAGGAAATATGAAATAAATCAATAACATAAAACAAAAATAATGAATGATACTTTGTCCATTTTACATTTTAAATAACATTTTGCCACAGTATACTATAGAGTTCCATTCTTCATTTTAACTTTGAACTCTAATAAAAATTATAATAACTATTTCTGAGTGTTCTTGTAGAATTTGCACCAACGAAAGATAATTATGTACTGCTACCTGTGGAGCAAACGGATTTCCAGCTGGGGCTGCCATCCCTGGGACTGTGGTTGCTGGAGCTCCGAAGGGTTGTGATGCACCCGAGCCTGGCTGTGGGAATGGACTAGGGGCAGCAAATCCACTCTGAAGACCCTGAAGGTCACTGAAACCAGACACCGAAGATGCTGTAGATGTTGGAGCTGCCCAGGGGTCAGTGCTAGGTTTCTGACTAAGATTAGCTCCACTCATTAGAGCTTCAAAGGAGTTCATTTGTTCAATACCCTAAAAAAAGAAGTATGTAGTCATTAAATAATGTCTAAAATATGCTTTGTTGTCTACAAATTGTCTACCCTGATCACAAGTTATCTATCCTGATCATAAGTTACCTATTGTGACTACACCTGACAATAATATTTAGGGAGCGAACATTTATGGTTTTATGTGTCATTAAAAATGTCAACTTTTCTTTTTCCTGTCCATACAGAGAGTAGTAATTTTCAGAGCCATTTCCTTCTCCTTCCTTTAACTAAATGTTGATCAGTTTCAAGTATTTATTATGAAATGTGTGTAGGCATATTACATAAAAAGTGCACTTTTTTTTCTTTCTTTGAAATATAAAAGCGACAAAAGGTTAATATTTCAAAAGCTGCATTTATTAATAAATTAATGCTATAAACAAGAAAACAGATTATAATTGGTGTAATTTGCAAAAGAAGTTTATTTAAAAGGCAAGCAAATAGTTACATGTATAAATACTCGGTTTAAAGTCTATTAGCCTGTGCTTAAATAATTTAATGTTTTGGGTCCACACAATTTTTTTTATAATTAATGCACACATGGAAAAACCTCAGTTTTGAATGCTAACATTTAAGCTTTTAACAAAATATTTCAAAATAAATAAAACATTTAAATATTAAATAAATAAAATACTTAAATTATTAAAATTCTTATAATTTTAGACTTGTGTTGAAATTGTTTTGAAATATGAAAAAAATTAATGCACATTTATGATTAAGAAGAGATTTATATTCACAAAAGATCAGTACCTGGGACCCAAAACAGTTTCAGTATCATATAAATAGCAACCACAAGCAAGCTATTACTATTATGCACTTCATCACTCGAACAGTGAAAGCAGTTTAGTAGTACAGTTAAACTACTACCATGGGAAAGTAATGTTTGTTTAATGACACCCCAACATGGCTTAATCATCTCCTATTAGAGAACGTCGAACACAGTATTTCTTGCCCATTCGACTAAATTATCAACCTTTATACTGGTGCAGGAATATTCTCTTACTCTAGGCTAATAATTATGATTTGTAAATATGTATAAGGTCATGACAACCTTTATAATGATGTTATATAAAATTAATATCCATTTTCTAGAGATTCTCTGGGGATAAATCTTAGCTATCTTTAAATACTTATTTTTAACGAATATTTAGAAGTTTCATGATTAAAAAAAATATTATCTTACTACATTTTCAACTTTATATTTATGGTGAAATTATGTTTTTATGTCTTTACAGAAAGGGGTCTATATTGTTTGTGTACCTGATTAATTATGTTTGTAGGCAAGATGACAGGCCATAGGATTTCAAATTTCATGGGAAACACTTTTTTGTTTCCGTGCTTTTGGATCATGGTAACCCATCAGAAACAGTTTTTTGGTAATCCAAAATAACACAGCAGTGATATGAAAATCATGGGAAACAAAATTTCAGTTGTGTGATTTTCACAACATGGTACCAACATGCTACCAGTAAAATCCTATTGCCTGAGATGAATGTTAAAAAATGGACTAATATTTTATTTTGTTGTTATAGTCATAAACAGGCAAGAAAAATATTTGTTTAATGACTTGGAGAACACAGAATAGGTTATGCTGTCTGGGGATTATTTTGTGGACTGTGTAAGGGGTTGTTCATGATTATCAACATTTTCCAATTCGTACAAACCGTAAGCTCAGGAGAGAGGTGGTCATAGTTGGTATACAGATTTAAATTAATCATTCAAATGATAGATATATTTTAAAAATCAAAATTGTATACATGCAATGATAATTATAAATTTAGTTGGTATACAGATTTAAATTAATCATTCAAATGTTAGATATATTTTAAAAATCAAAATTGTATGCATACAGTGATAATTATAAATTTAGTGGGTGGAAGGGGGTTCTAAACATTTGTATATACTGTACAAATAGGAAAATATTGATAATTGTGAATGAACCCTGATGAAATCCCTGTGAGACCCTAGAGTTATTTGGTAGGATTAATGGGTCTGGAGAGGTCAGTAGGCAATTAAGCAGGGTTTAACTGTACTATTAACAAGGAGTAAGTTAACTAAACGAAACCAAAGCAAACCCACAAGCCCTAGTTTATCAAGCTGGTCCTCTACGTCGAAAAGATTGGGTTCGGCAGTCTCCTCGGGCTTCACAGGACTATTGTTTTGAGGAACCTACAGTTAATAGGTTAATAGAAATTACAAGAAAAAGTAGGCAAACAAGAATAAGTAAATAAATGAGGAAAACAAACAATAAATACAGTGAACTCTGTCTAAACAAGACATCTGTACAAACCAGATGGAATTCTTACACCTGAACTGTTTCTGGATACAACAAATCAAAATTTGGTTAATTAGAATTTCATAGGTTTTTATCATTGATTGTTCACACATGGATTTAGAAATTTATGAAAGAAGGGGTTAAAAATAAGTTAAGATCTAATGTCACTTCTTGTGAATTGAAAGATACATAATCTCCATTCGAACAAATGATCATTCTTTTGAAATTTTATGCCAAATGTCATATACGTAAGTCGTAACTGTTTCAGTATATTTTGTCAATCCAATGTATATCTTGTTTAGTTCCATAGTTCACTGTAATTATTTATATAAATATATACACTGTAAATCATTTATTTATTGTACATAATATTACACAGGTGTAACATTATCAAATTTTTTTTATTACAATTGAAATGACCAGCATCAATTGGCCATTAATATTCCCAAATTATTTATATATATATACATGTATATAAAATCGTAAACCAAGTAATAACTATGAAAATAAAAAATAAAGACAGATCACGGTTTTTGTTGTATTTAGAATTGTTAACCTGCTATGTATGTCTGTATGTATATTAGTTAACCTGCTATGTATGTATGTATGTATATATATATATATATATATGTATATATATTATTATGTTTCAGAAATCAATATCTGAGTTGTGCACACTCTGTTCTTAAAGCTTCATTTTGATATAAAGATTAACAAATGAATGTTACCGTAAATGATTGACATACTATAGCAAATTATTTCTGGACAAATATGAGAAATAGCAGGATTCTAAGAAATTAGTAGATACAGATCCAAGATGATTCCTGGACAAAAGCATTTTGTACCTTCAATAATAAGAAAACAAAATACATGACTTATGTTTGTTTTTTATAATGATGTATATTTTAGAAGTCGTTTTTTTTGTTTTTGGCAAAATGTACATGATTTACAGTATATGAAATTAATTATCATGCTTAAATCCAATAAAAAGCTAACCAATATAACAAGCTTAAAATATATACCAAAATACATTGTGCATTTTAACTTAAAACTATATATAAATATTTTAAAAACATTCTATTCTATTTAAACACACACTCACACACATACAACCTTCATACAGTATATAAATATTAAAGATTAATTTAGATTTTAAAAAATTCCCCTGATGCATAATGTTAACACAAACTTCAAACCAACAGGAAAGCATAGATACTTCTTAAAAGTTGATTAACTCAATGGTACCACCCTAAGGGAAGTAACCCAATACATTTTAAGCCATGTGATTAATATTTAAAGCAACTTATTAGTTTATTATGTGGTTTAAACAGAGAGAAATTAGAAATATAGAGCAATACATATTGCACTTAAAGCATCTAACAACATGACTGTATAAAACTGTAAAAAGAAATTAATAAAAAGAACTGTTTAATTGAAAAAAGTAATGCAACTGGCATAAAAAAAAGACTAAATAAAATATAATTAAAAATAACATTGCTATTTGTTGGAAAAAAACTTTTCGGTGCAAATCTATGATTTAAGTTTTAACATATAGTTTCATTTTAAAGGTTTTATGTTAAACAAGAGGAGCGGTACTTACAAGAAAAACATTTTTAATTAAAAATTACCAAAACACAAGACAATTGATTTTTTAAAATAACTATACCCCCCACCCCCCACCAATTTGCTCTTAGGTCTGGGTGTTGGCGACAGGATGGTGCATATGGATATATCTCCTAGAAAAGAAGTGAAATTTGTATGTTCACAAAACGCTGCATGAGAATAGACTGGATTTGTTATCTCTTGGATCAGCTATTGTTTTGGAAATTAACCTCACCGTCTGGTGTATAAAATATAAAATTTACAAAATTCCCAACTCCAAAATTTTATTTTGATAACATTATATACTGCACGTTAATTGTACCTAGCAATAAATCATTTCTAATTTCTTAAACAAAATACTATTTATATATAACCCAGCACATATGCTTGACAAAACTACACCATGCAGTATAAGAAAGGAACAAAAAATATTTTTAAGGTCATGCATTTTCAAGCAAGTAGTAACCAGTCGTATAAAAGCAGAAAATGATAAAAATACAGTTATCAGTAAAACTAATGAAAAGACCAACAGGCTGTAATGCTTACAGCATATATATGTTCTGGGCTATCACGATTTGGTGGAGCCTGAAAATGGCAGATGTTATTTGTGAAAATAGAAAGCAAGAGAAATAATTTCAAAAATGAAATACACGCTTTCCTGTACACTTTTATTATAAGACATAAATAAATAAATGTCTAATTTTAGAAGTAGTTTAAGGAAATAATTTAAGATAGGTGAATTAATATTTGGCTAATGTTAGTTTCACAATGAAAAACTACATCATGTATAAATTTTAAAAAGACAGAAAAACAAAAAAAGGTTAATACCCATGTACAAAAATGTGCCCTTTTAAAAAAAAAATCGGTTTTAATTAAATATGTACCTGAATTTATACATTTAGTTTAAGTAGCAACTTACAAATGTTATTTTAAAGAGCTTTAATAATTAACAAAAAATTAACAATGCTATTTATATATAAAGAACAAACTAAGATATTTAAGGATAGACTTGTCTAACAGAAGAGTGTTTTCACAAACGTCACTAAGATAATGGGAGATAACCATAAAAATTTCATGTCTGATGTACTTTAATAATAGCTCGTTTTAGAAATAATCACTGTTTTAACACCAAGTCATTTACAATAGAACATCCTAATTCTTTTTATAGAAGACCACTTTTACTTTGGTGCTAATTGTTATATGCATATTTTACTCATTTGACATGACATCATTATCAAATTCCAAAATGGCTAGTATCAAAATTGTTTGTCCAAAGTTTTAAATTCAAAATGGCTAAAGTGGCAGTCAGAAACAAGAATTTTATTACGAATGGATGTTAAATTATTGGACATTCTAACATACACTTTCACAAAATGAATCTGTACAATGACTTGAAAAACAGTCTAATATCTCACCTGATAGATTGACTCTTGCCCTTCCTCAGCAGCTTTCTGACCTTCTTTTTCACCCTCCACCTCACCATTTTCTTTTGCTTCCTCTTCTTGTTTCTTCTTTGCTTCCTCAATTTCTTTTTTTTTAAGATCGTACACAACTTCAAACAGGTCTCTTAATGTGAGAACAAGATTCTCAGCCTAAAATTGATAGTCGCATCAGAAGAAAAATAAAATATGCTGAAACCAGTATTTAAGGAACATAATCAACTTCTTTCCCATTAATACAATTCTAACCTCAGAATTATAGAGAAAGGCAAGGGAGAACATTCTTGTACTAATTGTCACACAACTTCTTTAAATAAATAATAATTATTATTAATATTACTACTACTACTACTACTACTATTATTATAAACATTATTAATATCAATGATTGTTTTTGTTATTTTTATTAATTTTTTACAACTACATACTTTAAAATATTTCCTACGGACATGTTTAAATAAAGATTATCAATTTTTTTAAACAAACAAGTTATTAACACTAAACTGATCAAATGAAAATGTAAAAAGTCATAATTAATATTAAATTATTAATTACAAAAAGCTAAACTGAGTAACACAACATTAAGACTGAATCTAAAATTTGTAATAAAAACTATGAAAATAAAAAGTTGACCCTTACAGCTTTTTCTGTTTTAATAGCAAAGAATTTATGTGTTCCATCTCCAACTCCAAATATGTATCCAAATGCCCGGTTATCACTCATATCTCTAGCTATGAATGAAATCCGGTGAACTGCATGAGTATACTGAACTGCCTGGAAAAGAAAATATGCAAATTATACCCAAGACTATAATATTATAGGATTCATCTTTTTGTTTTATAAGTAAAAAACCACAAGATATATGTATGCAATTATTGATGACTTTAAACAATTTTGCTAAATTATAATTAAAAAACCATTGATATTTAAATTTTAACTTTACGCAAATTCCTGCAAAGAAATCATATACTAATATACAAATGAAAGGAAGATAATTGACTGGATTTGGCTATAAAACATTTACATTCTTAATATCTCAAATAAAATGCAATTAAATATATATTGAAGATTTGCCACAGCTCCCCTTTTGGCTACATTAGTGAAAGAAAAATCATAGTTAAACTGTGATAAAAATGTGCAAAACTCATGTTTGCTATATTTAAAAATACTGCAATGCAAATTTTTGAACTGACTGACCAGTGATACACCATCAATAATCTTCAATCCTTCGAGTGACACGTTAATAACTATCTTCTGCTTGTGCTCGCCAGATGCCTTGACGGCTGCTTTCAGCTTCTGCATGGCTGTCTGACATATTTTGTCTCCACGTGCCTCCTCCACATCATCAACTCCTATCAACTTTGCACGGAAGTTGATGCCAGGCCCTTCAAATCGAGATGGATCATTCTTTGCTACAAAGGAAAGGACTGTTTAAGGTATTATGTCATTACGGATCTCAACCCTCTAAGTTTAGCAGCTTAATACAGTCTAGGTAAGACAGAGATCTATTTTCAGTAATTAATATAAACTCCAGCAATATATACATGAACATTTTTTGGTGTACATGTTAAGAACACATTGGTAAACTGCAAAGTAATATAACTATTTGAAAATATAGTGTAGTGTAAAATCGCTCACGGTTTTTAGGTGTAGCTGCCATGTTTGCCCTCAATCTGTTTTACTTTAATTAAAGACAACCTGAAATTTAAAAATTCACAAAACTTTTAATAATAACAGTTAGCTCCCCACGCCCTAAAAACTAACAACCAACATAAAAATATGTTTTTAATTAGATCACTGTGACCTAAATACTTGGAGACCCCAAATCTTTCTATTTTTGGTTGAGGATTATTTGAAGAGACCCTCAACCTGTAACATTTTAAAGAGGCACTATCATAGTTGTGCAATGTCCATCTTCCAAAAATATATTTGTGTTTAAGTGAAAGGCATTGAAAACAGCATACCCTCAGTTACTATATATAATCAATTAAAATAATTTCCAACCAAAAAATGATAATTCCATAGGGGATAATTAAAAGTGCATTTATTTTTAAATATACTGTATACCATCACCTGAATTCAAACATCAAATTATTATCATGTACAGCAGTTTACTGTTATACACAATGTTAAAATTATCTTGGGGGCCATATTCTTCCTGGAGAAAAATCTTCATAATGTGGAAAAAGTAAATTAAAGCTTGTTTTATTTGACAACGCCTCTTGAGCACAGTGATTTTTATCATGTCATCGGCTATTGGACGTCAATCACATGATGATTCTGACATATTTATTTAGAGGAAACCCACTGCTGCCACATAGGCTACTCTTTCAAATTAGCAGCAAAGGGTCCTTAATATGCACTATCCCACAGACAGGATAGAACATACCACAGCCTTTGATGAACCAGTTGTGGACCACAGGTTGGAACGGAATCATAATGTGGTTGCATATCATTATAATTTGTGTGCACATTATTTTACTTTTTATATTGTGGTATTAATTAGGGCATTATAAATAATTTGCAATAGTTTATCACTAATGTATGTAAAAATAGCAAAATATAACACTTGTAACAGAGAACACCTTTAACCACATACAAATCATGATTTACAATTATGTTTTTTTAAATATTTTTTTTAATGTCAAGGAAATTTAAAATAATGAAGTTACTGTGTGCTTAGTACTGCTTACTACTTGTTAATTTGGTTACAGCTAAGATGTAACTTGCTTTATACAAAGTGTCAAAATGACCACCAAGATATGAGAAACTTGATGAATACTATTAGACAACTAAAACATGGATCTAAATGGATGAGTCGAATACTAAATTTAAGACAATAAATATGACTGAAAAACACTGTAATAAAATTCATGTAAAGTGTCCAACAACAGCAAATCACACATTTGATGGATAGATAATGGAAACATAATAGTCAAACCAGCAGAACATTAATCACCCACCAGTCATAAAAGGTCAACTTTATTTTCTCCCAAAACCGCTGATTTAAATAGTACAATTTAGCCTGTATTAAGCAGCCACCTGTCTTAAAGGGTCACTTTATTTTCTCCCAAATGAGCTAATTTAGTACAACAAACTGTATTACCATCCACCTATCTACAGAGGCTTACTCCCATGTATGGCTGCTTAAGTCAGGTTTAATGATCAGTTAGTTCTGTTGATATCTAAATTCAAAGAATGACACATGGATCTGAAACACTTTATAATAAGATATATGTCAAGATGTCTGTCCAACAAGAATGTACAGACATCTGATGGATGGACAATGGAATCATTAAGGTCATCAAGTCCACAATAAGACTTAGTACACATGTCATTGTCAAGTTTTGACAATAACAGTATGCAGCCATTTGATTAATAGATAACAGAAATACAGTTATTTAGCTAACAATGATTGGCTTCCATTATGTCCAGACCTATTAAATTAGAAAATTTTCTTAACCCATTTACGGATTAAGCAATTGTTTTTCTATGTTGCAGATTTTATTTGCGTAACCCATTAAAAATATGTTATAGTTGTAATTATTTAACTGACTGGTCTCATGGTTAAATAGCAACTAGGTGTGCGCCATGACAAGTTTGAATACCAGACAAGCAATTGAATGCCTGATAAATTAGGTGGACAGGGGACATGTTACTGCTTGAATTTTTCTTTTAATCTTAGCTGCTAGTGAATTAATTTAGCTCTTCTGTTATTTCAGGTTTATGTGTGGGCTGATAAAAAAAAAATTATGACAAAATATTAGTGCCTGGCAAAATTCCCAATCTGACTGGAAATACCATGAGATAATTTGTATTGGAGGCAGCTGCACCTGGCACAGACACATCCCCAAAGAAAAGATAATTAACCGATACTGGGCATAAAGTTGACCCCTTGTAAATGATGTCTGGAATTAAGCACAAATGGGTCACATAAAATTTGACTTACATGATCAAAGTGCAAATGAAACAATCTTTCTAGCAATTTAAACATGCCTGATGTCTGAAGTCAAGGCAATACATGCATACAGAATGAAACACTTTGTAATAAGATACAAGTCAACAAATGCATAAACATGACTTCAAGTGCCCTGTATCAAATATATGTAGGTCAGGTTCAGTTTACATGGGCAGAGACTGCTGAAAAATCTGATTGCTTTCCAAACTCCTTTGAATGCTTGAATTAAAAAAGATTACTAAATGATATTCCATGTGATACTGTTTAGATGTATGACTGTATGACTGAAAATACACAAGTTGTAATATAAATTGTACATGAGAACGTAATATTTTATTTATTACTACCCACCATAAAAGGATCCAATATTTGTTAGAAAATATGTAAATTCAATAACTGTTGCTATTGTAATTTTCTAATCAACATAATTGGCAACATGTGTTGTGTATACAGTAATATTTTTATGCAACACATCATCAGGAAGAAAATAAAAATATAGAATTTACACCTCAAAGAATGTATCTAACCATACTATAACTATACAGAATTATCATCTATTATGGTTATCATCTATTATGGTTATTACTCTATTTGAATATTTTTCCAATATCATAGACCTTTTACAATCTGTTTAGGGAAAAAGGGGCTAGAGTAATAATTTTATGTCACATAAACTGATCTTATTTTTTAAAAACCATTTCAAACAAATTTTTAAATAATAGAACATTTATTATTTTGTATATCAGAAATTATAACTTTTAGTAATACTTGTTCTAACTAACACCCCTTGTTATGGCCACTGTGGACTTTGGGCCATGACCCTTTTGAAAATTTATTCTGTGTCCTCCGAGAGTGTGCACAAATCTTTTAATGAAATAAGCATATAAAAAATATGCTGCTTTGTCTTACCTGCCCTTTTGATACCTTTAGATGGGAGAAGCAATCCACTTCCTGGTCAATTATAAAGTTGATGTGCTCGTGTCTTTGTTTAAAGTTCATGTTTGCACATGAGTCGTATATTATCAGTGACATATGACATAAATATATGCTACATCAATCTGTATAGTGTCCGACTTAAACAAAATCCAAACCGGATCCAAACCAGATTCTTGTTGAACAAAACATTTACAAAATATAAATTTAGACTGATGGCCAAAGTAACATAAATAATGTAAATTATATTAAATAATTAAATAATCTAACAAAATATCTCAATAAAAGTTTTAAGTTAAGATCTAATATATTGGTGCTTTAAATATTATGATTTACAGAATTTAACGTTTATAAGTTTATATTTATGAAGTATTTTTAATTACTTCTTACATTCTCCTGCACTCAATTTAATTTGTTAAAGTGTACAACATGTTCCATACTTCTGATATTATGCTGATAAGAGGTAAAACTCTGTACTAATAAAGAATTGAATTAAACACTGTAATAGTTTTCTGGTTATAAAATAATTAGACCTGCAATTTTGTATTTTCAGAATTTAGGTAATTGGTAATTTGAACAGTGTATTGTATTGTTATTACAAAATTTTACATAATGAATTTTTGTAGAACATACAAACAACTTGATTATGATAGAAACTATTGTTACAATAATGTAGTTCACTAAACGTTTTTTTTAATTTATTATATTAAATATAAATGACTTTTAATCTCATAACATTTAGTATAACTGTTAAAAATACACCAATTAAACAATTCTACCAGTACTTGGGCAAGTCTAACTGTAAGTGTGACTTGCCTGAATTTCAAGTCGTAAAACATCCCAACAACATACCTGCTGGACTATGAGTAACCTTGATGGACCTATTGTATACAAAAGATATAGAAAAACCAAATATTTAATTTTCTCAAAGTAATAAAGGCTCTCTGTAAGCATTTGAAAACTATGAACATTATTTTGTTCACCTCTCACTTGCACAAGTAGTTCTGCATTATCAATTTATTAAAATATTATTGTCCACATCACTTAACAATATATTTTGCAACAAGTTACTGAAAATAAAATGTGTCTGCTTGTGTATTGCTGCCCTAAATAAAGCAATAAATATTCATATATCTGCTCGTTCTTAATGCAGACCAGCCAAAACTATTTTAAAGATAGGATTTGTTGGGTTACAAAAGTATGGATTATTCGATTCCCTTATACCAGTTTCAGTAATTACATCTCATGCAATTACATGTCTGTCAAGACAAAATGAAGCTATTACTCACGGTATTGAGTTGAAACATCACAGAGGTGGTTGGTACTCCATTATAGATATTAGTAATACTTCACAGGTGGAAAACACTGAACAGTAACTGGAGACAGTTAATCTTTCAACCCAGGTCAATGTTCAAAGATTTCTGTCAAAACATCATTATGTAGTACAGTTAGCTAGAAAGTAGTATATTGGTACAGTCAAACCTGTTCGAATAGCCCTCTCAGTGCTCAATTTATAGGTGAATTTGGTGGTCCAGTACTTAGTAAAATAATGTGAAATTCTTTCCTTTTAAACATTATTATTATTATTACAATTATTACTGTTATTATTATTATTATTATTATCTATAGACCACTAAAGTATAGCTGGATTAACGTGAGGCTTTCCAAATGGGCAAATAAGAAGTCCACTTCAATTTTTCACTCCAAAATTGACCACTTCTATATCTAATCTAGTACAATGTAACCTCTATTAAGAAGATAACTGTTTTAAGATGCCGGCATTGCATTCTGTCAACTTTATTACAGAAAACAAGATAATGTCATGGTTTAATTGTGCATTATTAGCTAGTATACCTAACTGTAAAAAAATATATATTATCACTTTAAGTTACCTTTTTTTTCATCTCATATGCTTGAACTTTTAACACATTCTGAAGTCAAAAGCAGTTGGGTGAGTTACTCACTCCTGATTTTAGTCTGAGATAACTTGCCAGTTTCAAAACGAAAATTTGCATGCATTTTTTTTATCTGAAACTATCAAATTTTAATGTGGACTTAACTCCCTAAAATCTCTCTGGAACTTTTGCTTTTAAATTGATATAAGCATATATATATTTTTAAAATCCCAATAATAATTACCTCTGAAGATTCCATTTGTTCCTGACACCCTGTCTCAATTGACTAGTTAAGTAATGAGTGTTTAACTGTAACTAGTGGTAATTTCTTGACAACTGATATCTTGTATTAGATTAACTATTTTACGCAGATAATGCTTACTAAGTGCCCTTGTGACATGGGTGTGATATTTTTAAAACCCAAACAATAATTTTACACTTCTAATAAATACAATGTTTCAACTTGTACTAGGATGATCAACTATTACAAAAACAGAAAAACTACATTGTTTCACTTTGCAGATATTTATATATTTGCAAATCAAACTTCAAGGAACCCAGTAAAAAAACTATTTTAAATGTTCTTAAATAAATGATACATACCGGTAATATGCATCTTTGAAATTCATCCAAATGTTCACCTTTTCCATTTAAAAGTCAACTAATGAATTAAATACATTGTTCAAAATAAGTAGGGGATATTTTAATTCAAATATGAACAATTATGAATGATACATAACACCATCTAACAAGTGCTGCATATCAGCAGGCAATATCAACATTGTTCAAGCACTTAGCAGATGTAGGAGGCACCCTACAGCAATGGGATAGGATACCCAGAAATATTTGTTAGATGTTTCATCTGAACCATTTCATGAATGAGCCATCCATATTTAAAGAACCTCAGATTTTTGAGTAATGCATTAATCAAAAACTGAAACTTAACAAGTTCTACCTTTGCTGGCTATCTTGGTCTGGTTCAGCCATACTTCAATATCCTGGCATAAAGTTAGAAATATCATGTCACGCCATTTTACCATGCAAACTGTGAGAATCGGTAAAACTCCTCTCCTAATTTTCAGGTGAGTAGCAGATTACTCTCCTATTTTCAAAAGGAGAGGATTGTTTAACAAACTGTTGTTCTCAAGTCAACACATATATATGTGAGCCTCAGTGGTAGACATTGGACTCTAATCTGAAGGACAGTGGTTCAAAACCCATTTGGCTCACAGTTGACTATGTGTCAATATTACCAAATGTTTGACATCCAATAGCTGATGATTAATAAATCAATGTGGTCTAGTGGTGTCATTAAACAAAACTAAAACAAAAATAAAATAAAAACAACACACATAAAATAGGAAGTGATGAAATAATTTGACACAATTGATGACAGATGAGAACAGGTTTTGAACAGTGTGACACCTGTAAACACTATCTGGTAGAGTTTAAAAAAAAATACATTTAGAGACACCCACTGTGCAATGTAGTAGGTTCAGTTACTGGTGGCGTATAGCAGGGCACTGCAGGTACAGTACAGGTAACATCAGGAGTCATGTTGGAATTCTTTGATGTGTGTGACGAACATCCAACATCTCAAAGCCTGACATCTGTCATTTGTCCTTGTTAATGTTTCACCCAGCGGTCAAAAGGCTATTTTAATCATTAAGTTACAGAAATTTATAATGTTTGCCAAACGAAAACCATATGACAATAATTGTACAGTTTGATTTGTTAGGATTTTTCAGACATAGCTTAGGGTGTTCAGTTGTTAACTTACTGAATATTTTTTTACGCAATACTTGTTAATCAACCATTAAGTTTGGTAACAAGTCTCATGAATGTTAAAAATAAGTATTTTGTTTGTTTTGTTCAACCCCCCCACCCACCCCTAATAGCCAATGATTACTTTTGTGCAAAGGGGTCATTAAATAAATAAATTACATAAAACTAAAATATTAAATAAGCTGTTTGTACACAAATGTTTTAAAAATTTGTATATAATATCTAATATGGCATGCCAAAATTATTATAAATTTTTGAGCTGGGGTGGCACTTAATACTTTTCTATCTATCAATAGATCTTCTCCACCCCAGCATCACAAACACATAATACAAGTAAAGTGCATACATACCAAAGCTCAGCTGTTTTTTTTCAGTGAAGATCTGCTTGTCAGTGTGTCTCCCTATATCATAATGTACTCTGCAAACAGGAAAATAAATCTCATAAAATACATCCAAAAATAAAAAATTATAAAACATTTAATCAAATGAAAATGTCAGGATTAACTCTAAAAATTATTTTATTTCTACTAATTTAAGTAATTTAATGATACATTAAAAAAAAAAGTATTAAAATATAGTCAACATTAATTAAATTTCAATTTAAAAATAATAATTAAAATGTAGATTAAAATCCTTAAAATAATTAACATTCTACATACAGGGTTTTCATTTTGTATTGGAGTAGCAGATTGAACTGTGAAAATAACAG
>JAULBS010010042.1:0-11180 GCA_032355785.1 Symmetromphalus regularis | reverse complement strand
CAGAGAGCTGAAATAAGGGAAACTCCAGATCTTTAATAATATATGCACAATAGCACATTGTATCAGTATGTGTTATTTTATGTAATACTGGTAAATAGAGTGATCTCCCTGTATTTTGAGTGGTCTCCCTGTATTTTACTCTCACAACTGGCACTCTAAGGCCTGTATTTCATGGGCTGGGTAATGGTGGATATTAAATATCACAAAGATGTTGGCAAGCAGAAACAATGATCCCGTCATTGTTTTATTTCAAACTTCACATCTGTGATATGTTGTCAGAACAAAATATATCGTGACATTTTGCAGTGTGGAAACTTAGTTTGCTAGTTGAATTGTATCAGTTTTATGTACGTTTTGTTCCCTGAAATTGTTCTGTTTAAGAAAACTTTTTAACATTTTTGGATCATCAAATTGTTTTATAATTCGTTGCATTTAATCATTTTTGAGGATTTGACTACAAACAAACCATATTGTGAAATTCAGTTTGTTTCTTGTTTATATGATGTACATGAATATAATGTACATGTAGCAATACTTTATTTTAATGATGCTAAATGTTTGGTTTTTCTTATTTACTAAAGATTTAGCATTCATGCATGATCATAAATTGCAGGAACATCTGGTTATTGTATATAAATTTCAATTTTTAAAAACATCGAAAAATCATTTTGCTTTAATCTATGTTTATAGGCTTTTCCTTATTATAAAAACATTACAAAATTTCTTTGAAATCGTTTAGAACACACATTGTATTTTTTCTGAATTTAAAATAGCTAAAATGTACTTCATATTATGGACCTTTCCTCATTATAAAAATATTATAAAATTGTATTGTTTCTGAATTAACAATAACTAAAATGTACTTCATATACTGACTATACATGACTGGGAACAATTCCGTTCAGTTGTGCTTGCTTTAAATGTATGTCATCATGTGTGTGCAGGAGAAAAACTGGCTAAGTAATCTTAGACCCCTAGTGTTTATTATTAGTGTTAGAAAGTTGTATCTTTACACATGAATCCAGTTATAAACTACACTTGTTAAATAATAGTCAAAATAAGGTCTTGAAAGATTTAAGACTTAACCTCAGTATATTATTTATCATTGCAAGTCACTGGGAATATTTCAAGGGCTGGCTGCAGAAAAACAGTTACGTCCAGAATGGTACTCTTAAGAAAAATGAATTTTAAAGTTGAAAGTGTCATGTAAAATCAGAATACTTTTATAATTCACAGATTATTTTATTATATAGGCTGCTGTCAGTATACAAAATGGCAAGTCAAAGACTTTGATTCTGTGCCGATTCTAAGTTTGTTAAAATGGACATAACTGGTTTTTTTGCAGTCAGCCCATGATTTAACACTCAGATCAGCAGTTGTGGGGATTTGAAACATCAGGGTTTAGGTCACTAGAGAAGAAACTCGATGGTTTAATTTTACATTTATCTTTAAAACAGCCTTTAATATACTCCAATGTACAGTTAGTACCAAAACCTTTGAGGTTATTTTTAGAATAGACGTACAACACATTAGGCTTATCTTCCACCTCCAACCCATTAAACCCAGTGAGAAAATCATTTAATGTATGTTGTTTATTTTTATATATTCCACCATTACGTGATATTTTTGTTTTTCCAAGTGCAATATTTTTATTTTATTACCATATAAACATTTTATTGATTTACTAGTTTTTGTAGTTAAATAGTAGTATTTTATAAATCACAATTTGTTTAATTTTGTATTTTGATTTAGAAATGTACTGAGAATTATAAGTTTTTGTTATTTGTTGTAGTCTACCGTTGAGTCTGTTATTGTAAACTTAAGTGAAATATTAAAAAAGTTATATACATATATATATAATTATATATATATTGTTAATGCAAGGAAAGAAGAAAAATGTATAAACAAAAACATATTTTGAATCTCAAATAAATACTAAATTTCTGTCTTCAGCTGTTGGTTGTTTTGATGTTGGTTGTTCTACCCAGTCCCTTTGCCCTCTCAATTTCACTTTTAACAAAAGCAAATATTGCTGTGCCCTTTTCCCCCTGCTTGCTACATAGGAAACATATTTGCCGTTGTGCCCCTTCTTGATTCCTAGAAATCCAAGGCAATAATCTCCATGCACCCCAAATAGTGAAGTTCAACTCCTTTACACATATAAAAAAAATAACACATGAATGTTTTGCTATTGTTTATTACTTACAAAAGATCGATAATTTACAAATTCATTATGACAGTTAATGTTCTGCAAACATACATTTAAGATCAGTACACCATCAAATTTTTAAAAATAACTGTAAACAAAAAAAAAACCAATTTGTTTCATGATTTGTTTAACATCCATGTTTAATTTTGATTATCATGGATTACCACAAGAAAAGAATGGCATCCCTCCATTTACAAAAATGTTTATACAAACACTCGATTGCACAAGAGAATCTTGCAAAGATTATTCTGATTTATTTGGTTATACAATATGCTCATACAAAGTGAGGAGGTAGAATATTTGAGGCCCCTGAGCAAAGCAATGTACTGGGGCTTCACCCCCCTCTCGCTTATATGAATCTAAATTTTTATTTTTAAAATTAAATTTCGGGTTCCCAGGCAACTGCCCAGTGTGCCCATGCGATAAGATGGCAGAGAGTCTTGAATGTATTTAGTGGATTTTATTTGGATAACCAAATGTTCAAAATCTGATCATCTTGATGAACAGTATTTAACAAATTGTGAAAACTTAATGCGAAAAGACAGTTTGTGGCAATAACACAAAATTAAGCCAGGTTGTTCGTTTAAGCAATATCAATTTTCTATTAATATGGTTAGCACTGACAAACATGGAATTTAAGGGCCTTTGTGGTCTAAATATTGATTATGAATGAAGCTTACATGCATTTGTTATACCAGATCTCGTTTTCATATCACACAAGACATTTTAACTGAATCATGGTATAGGGAATTCCATGTTGAGTCGATCGATTTCTTTCACATTGAAAAATTTCAAATTTCAAGATAGAAACTGATACAAAATGTTTTTGCAGCAACAAAAATATTCAGAAGTTTTAAAATAATGGCTAACACCCGTCACGTGACTCAAAATATATACATCATACCGTCAACGGGGGGAAAAAAAACGTTATTTTTTTTTCGATTTATTGGTCCGTGAGCATAATTCATTAATATTTTAAAATATTGATAATAAGCGAGATGCGGTGGTTATGTAAGTACTTGAATGAAGTATTTCTATGGATAAATCAAATGTTGATATTTAAAATTAATTCTTTGTTTGGGAATTAATTAGGTCAAGGGTTCGTGGGAGAATGGTTTAAGATGACTACCACATTGCTGATAACACCACAGCACCAAACAACAAGAAGAAATAAAACCCTGTCAGCAGATGACATGTGTTTATAGGGGTGACTATTGGGGCATTTCCACTATTGCAATAATATTGTGATAGTAAAACACTATTGCGATAATATTGTGATAGTAAAACACTATTGCGATAATATTGTGATAGTAAAACACTATTGCGATAATATTGTAATAGTAAAACACTATTGCGTTGCTACTATGATAATTGTCTGAATGAATACTTAGTTGCCTGAACATTTCTGATTTATTCTCCTAATTTGTTTCATGTGGGATTTTGCTCCCAGTTTTAAATGATTTTGTTTTCCTATAGTTTTGATGATTGACTCTTAGACGATTAAAAGTGACATAAAGCTACATTTAAGTATTATCGGAAATCGATATCTTATTACTATTATTATTGTTGTAGTTATCTATTTTCTCTGTTTTATTCTTGATTATTTGATTGCTTTAAGTTAACGAAACTATCGATAGTTAAGGATACTATTGTGTTAACGATCTCCATTTTAATTTTCTATCGATGTATTGTTATCGAGTCGTTAACAATCGCAATCCATCGATAGTTCGATCTGTCGTTACACCCCCTGTTATTTACAAACAGGGCTGACCTTAGGAGCTGCGGGGCTCAGTTAGGATTTTTTTTATTCAGGATCCCCAGGTTCACAGCCAAGGTCTATTTTAGTGAAATGACGTAAGCATTAGCTTGTAAGTTGGTTTCTGATAAGACTTTACAAGTTTGGCTCTGTTAGAAGGCAGTTTTACTTGCCAAGACTAGAGTAGATTACCCTAGCGTGGGACCTAATTGGGAGCAATTGGTCTAATTAGGTTACGGCTGGTCTTGTTTACAAAATACAGGTTGTCTTTACTAACCATCTTAGGGAACAACAAAGATGGACATTTTATAATGACAATGTACTGTAGTCATCTGTTCATAAAAAAATATGACAATATTTCAATGTTAAAATATGTAAAAAGCAACATAATCCTAACAAAACTTAACAAATCTTAACAATTACACAAATCCCATGTTAAAATAAATTCATAACTTGAAACCGTTGTAAAGTGCAGAGTAAAGCTACTGTGAAAAAACAGTCACGAGACAAACATTTTATTGTGCTAACACTATTTTAAATAATGTTTGTGTAAAAACGGAATAAATGAACACCAAGAATAATAAACATACAGTATTTTACCTATTTAAAGCCCCCTGTGTCATTACATTTTGAGAATGGGAGACATTTAAATTGTAGAAAAAAATTGATCGCCATTAATGTCCGTTAAATAGTTCAAACACTTTCCACAAGCAGGTAAAACACATCCCTAGCATCCTTTCAACGCTCGGCACCTTTGATCTAAGCCAATCAACACAACATCTGCATGTGCTCACACAAATTTTACTGTTAAATATTTTGTGTAATACAGATTACTATTATAGTAGTGTCAGAAATAGAATTAAAATGATTTTTGTCGATTATTTCTTTCATAATAAAGTGACAAGTAAATATATTGTAAATATATATTTAATGGCACTCTACCTAATTTAGCATTTACTTTTTACTTGTTTGGTCTCTCATTTATGAACAAGCTGGTGTTTATTCTTGAAATTAAAAGAAAAAAATGTCGGTAAACAGGTGATTTGTACACTTAATTGGAACTTACTATTATATATCAAGTATTGAGTGACGTGTCTGTTTCATTGCTGTTCCAAAATGTGATGGATACTCATCAATATGTTGTTTAGTCTGTTCCAACAAAATGTGAAAATTATCTGTTTGCTAAAATATCTCTTATAATTTCAGAAGGAAACACCACCTTGTACATCAACAAGAGACAGAACAGGTAAATGCTAATTTAGGTTAGAGTGTCATTAAATATATATTTATAAAATATTTACTTTTCTGTTTACTATGAAAGAAATAATCTATGGAAATCATTTTAATTCTATTTCCGACACTACAATAGTGTGTTCATTCATTACATATTTTGGATACTATGGTACGATCTTAGATTTATGCTTGGGCAAGTAATTTTTATTTTGCAAAATGGCTGGGTAGGGGGGGGGAATAAGACATTTAATAGGGAATATACGGTACAACATGCCATGTTTCAAAATCAGTACACACGCTTTCTGCCCTGGATAATATATCAAGAACATTTTGGAAGTATAAATTTACTGAACCTTCTGAGCTTTTCACACAATCTGTACTCCCAAACCACCACCCTGAAACTTTTCCAATGCTTTGAACAAGTCTAGTCTTGATACCAGACTACAAAAATCCATATAAAGTTAATCTAAGGGATCACACAATGGGATTTAGGAACAGATCTCTATGTACGGAATGAAATTAAAATTTCTGCTTGTTGAAAGCATAATTTTTTTTTTTTATGTTAACTTTATAAACAGGTTGTTATTAAATAAAGAGGTTTAACCATCCTGAAAAAAACAAAGCCACGTTCACACTGAAGACATACAAAGCTGTAGTTACATGTATGAACAGATCATAACGCTTATTTCCAACCATCCAGTTAACACCAGTGGTATAGCTTCCATTGAGGCAATGAGGCAACTGCCTCACTAGATGTTTTTGCAGAAAAAAAATTAATGTGATTAATATTATAAAAGTTCATTAAAATACGAGCAATAACTAGCATTGCCTCATTAGGAAAAAAGACCCAAGCTATGCCAATGACAAAAATTACCCCCCTAAAAAACAAAATAACGAGCCATTTATATTAGAATTTGTAGTTTAAAAGTCACTGTAATGAACATCTTTGACATTGTCTCAGACTTGACTTCTCAGAAATAAATTTGTGTACATAATGAAAATGATTGAGGTATTACTATTAGTCTGTTTACGCTACTTGGAACATGGATTTTTTCCAATTAGTTTGCTTGAACCTAGGTGAAAAAGGACTAGAGTTTTGGAAATAACAAAAATGTCCTATGTTCTAATTTTTTTCATTACTTTGTTCGATAATAATTTAAAATATTACCCATTCAACATAGTGTAAAACTCGATTATATTTGACAACACATATGGCACACGAGATCATTTCAAAGTGAGCTAACTCACATTCTGAACATCTCGGTCATTTCCGGTAATATTCGTATATCATTCATCGTTTCTGCTTTAATAAATAAATCTGTGCAAATATGGCATTGATATTAAGTTATGATAAATATATTTATAAAATAATAAACGCATACCGTAAAAATACATTATACAAATAATTACTTAACATCCCCATTCTATATAGATTTGTCAGATGTCTGCAAAATGGCGGTCAAATTAATGCCGAATCGAAATGCCAAAACAATACTTTTGACTGTCGTTTAAACAATACAGAACCAATGGACACATAAAACCAGAGAAAAAATAGGACATTTTTTTTTCATTTCGAAAAGTATCAACATTAATGAGGTACATGTAAATTATACATTTTGGTTTTAATTCGTCAAAAACCATGTTCCAAGTAGCGTAAACAGACTATAGCATGTGATTTTTGCTCGTTTTTGTTTTTGTTAATGACACCACTAAAGCACATTGATTTATTAATCGACTAATGGATGTCCAACATTTGGAAATTTTAACACATATTCAAGAGTGAGCCAGCATTCAATGGGATTTGAACCAGTCTTCAGCTTGAGAGTGATGTTCTACCATTGGTATTATGTGGATATAATGCATGTTAAAATGGTCAGTAATCGCTACATAAATTGCATGAAAATAATGGCCATTATCACATTGCCAATTAATTCACTATCAGCATACTGTATATCAAGAAATTAATATGTAATTAATTTTTTTTTTTTTTTTTAATGACACCTTTAGAACTCATTGATTTATTAATCATTGGCTATTGGATTTCCAGCTCATGGAAATTTTAACATGTAATCAAGTGTGAGCCAGCATTTAGTGGGATTTGAACCACTGTCTTCAGCTTGAGAGTATGTATGTATGTATGTATGTGTCCTACCACCAGATCACTGAGGCTTGTGTAATGAAATTAAACAATTGCATACCCTGAAATGAATATAATGTATTAAATACATCTTACATTTTAAAACCAGTAAATGTGTATTTTTAAAATGCGACATTTAATTATTTCATCTGGGTTGCCTTTTTCTCTCACCATTATTTTCATAATTTGCAGTTTACGATACTGAAAATAGTAATACACAATCTAGCTGGTATATACATTTATAAATATACATGTATGTCAGTTTATATCAAAATACATTTCATATAACATCAAGATCAAAAGAACACTGTAGATAACGAAACCAAAATAAATGTATTACAAAGAAAAAAAAGTACAACTTTATATAAGAAATTGTAGAAAATGTAAAACAATTTTCAACTAACAAGGAATATTTAGCAATACTACATTCTTATAACATTTTTCTTTATTTACACCTGAATATTTTCATCAGTAAAGCTTCAAATAGGGTAACCATGGTAATTTGTGGTCTTCAACATTCAATCAGGAGTAGGGGTGTAAAGTTTTCCCTTCAATAACTATTTCAAAGAAAAGTAAAGTAAAGTTTGTTTTATTTAACAATGCCTCTAGAGCACATAGATTTTTATCTTATCATCGGTTATTGGACCGACATGGTCAAAGATATGGTCAGTTTGACATACATGTATTTCTTTAGAGGAAACCTGTTACTGTTTTTTCTTTTTCATTATTTTCATGATTTGCCTTAAACAATACAAAATATATTGACACACAATATACATCAATCTACTTGAATATTAATAAATAATAATTATACAGTAAATAATAATTAAAAAAATAAATGTCATGTTTCATAATTTATCTTTAATGCATTATCAATAACAAACTGAATATCTAGGAAAGCAGAAAGAGAGATTTTAACACACTGACAGCCAACTACGAATATATATATAGATGTAAGTGTATCAGATTTTGCCACTACGAGTATACTTGTAATTAAGTCAGTGCTACACTATAGTAAATTAAAGATGCCAGCAATGGTTATAACTCATTAGCAAGTTTGCTGGCAATGGGGAATAACAAATCAATGTAATGAAGTTAAACATGTTTAAAATTCTTATACATTTTTCTTCACACATCACATAGCTGACTATCAGTATTCTTGTAGTGGCAAGGGGAAGAAACCCACTATATTGTGTTCGGCAGTCAATGTGTTAACATAATTACTGAACAAACAGCAGCTAGGCACTTGGGTGAGCTTCATAGTCATATAACATGATTATAAGGGTAACTTTTAAAAATGTGGCAAAATTAAAATAAACAAAACAATTAAAATATTTAAAAAAAACTATTATAATTAGAACTTTGGCAACTAATGGTGGACAGGAACGGATTTAGACCATGGGTTGCCAAAACATGCAACAAAAATCAATAAATATAATAAATTTTATAATTATTACATTAAAAAAAAATTCCTTAGTCTGACCTAAAATTATTATATTTTCCTTAGTGGGAGGGGTGGGGGGATGGGGCTAAACTAGAAATTCAGTTTTCACTGAGATCAGCGATTCAATAAATAGCAAATATAATGTGAGATTACTTGATGTGCATGCTTTTAGCAGATCCAATTTAAAACAATATCAAAATCAGGGTTGAGAATGGGAAATGATAAAAACAGCTGAATTTTTTTTTAATGTAAACAGTGAGGTATATTTCATGGGAAACCAAGAAGAATGCAAATTTCCTTTAATTTGGATGTTTGCAAGATCACAAGTCCAAAATGTAAATTGTTTGCAAGGGACCGAAGCGACCGATCCGGGGGAGTGTTTGGCAGCTTTTTCTAAAATACAAATTCCTCTAACAAATTCCACTTAAATTTGTTTTTGCCTGACTTATAAATTTATTTTATATCATCCATATTCCTTTCGCCGAATTCCATTGAAACAAATTGTCTCTAATGTGAATTTTACGAGCTATGGTCACGTTGCGGAGACAAGCTTATGGGCGCAACCATGTTGGATTTCCATGTGGTTGCTCTCGACCAATAAGAGCCCAGATATCCTCTGTACTTAGCAATTTTCCGTAGAACGTCGGATATGGTCGAAGTGATCTGCGAGAAACTGAAGTAAAGCGTGATCATTCACAGAATAATGAATGATAACCGATCACTTGTTTTTCACGGGAGTTGTTTCAAACTATTTTTTTCAGGAAACATTTCTGCCCGTGATCAGGCTCTTTCTCATTGCTTAGAAGAGAAACGGCCAAAAAAATGGACCTCACCCCCCTCAAAATTATCTCATCGGATTTAAGCGATTCACAAGATCGATCCTGGGGAGATAAAATCTGCAGATCCATAGACTATTCTCAGCCTTGCAAAATGAAATGTAATTGCAATAGCCATAAATAACACATTACATGAAACGGACATTGATAATAATAATACCGTACCTACAGATACAGAGAACAGACACTGATGCAAATAAGACTAGCGAACAAGACTGTAATATAGTATTCTGCATAGAAAATGAAAGACAAAAGGTACAGTTAATAAAAAATGCGTATAATGTAAGGTAATTATCTGGTTTGATATATTTCACAATTTATTCACAAAATAAGAGAGATGATAAACATATTTCGCAAAACATTTTTTAAAAATTTGAAAACATGATTAATTTGATCTAAGTCTCATAGAATAAATTATTTTACATTAAATCCATAACTGGATTTTTATAGTTATTCTTAGATTAATAGTTATCCCCACTACGCATATATTAATAATACTGCCAAACTATCATATAACAAAGAAGATAATTTCTGTAAAAGCCAGTAGCAAATAGATAGCCATACCACTAAAAGGTCTCACAACATCTTTCCTATTATTTATTTAAAGAAATATTTTCTATCACATTATTCTGTTTTGTTAGTAAACACAAATGCACATTAAAAGAATGAATCAGAAGTGGTCATGGGTTATTTGCACCAAATTTATTAACTCTGTACAAATCCTAATCGCCACAAAATAAGGTCTGAAAATGTCCTGATACATCTTTTGTGGCAATTTATTAACAAGAATGATGATAAACAATTTTACGTAATGTTCTCTTGAAGAAGTCTACATTATGTAGAAAAGTAAAGTTTTGTTTTATTTAATGACGCCTCTAGTGTACATTGATTTTTATATTAACATCGGCTATTGGACGTCATACATATGGTCATTCTGACATATCTTTAGTGGAAACCTGCTGCTGCCACATAGGCTACTCCTTCCGATAAGCAGCAAGGGATCTTTTATAAGAACCCTCCCAATGACAGGACAGCACATACCACGGCCTTTGATAAACCAGTTGTGGACCACTGGTTGGAATGGAAAATAGCCCAAATGGCAAATGGGTCCACTGAAAAGGATCGATCCGACGACCGACCAGTTCACAGGCAGACTCGCTACCGTTTGAGCACATTATGTAGAACACTGAGACATACTAGGTATGTATTCTAGTTTAAGTGTATATTTGAAAAATAAAGTATACTTTATGCTAAAATTGCCGTGGAAAATGCTGTGGACACAATTTCTCTACAGCATTTATTTTGCCGTTGACATTTTCTTAATTACAGGAGTTGATAATATAAAGTGAACTTTTACTTTTTGATGATTTATCATTTAATAAATTTATGCTTTAACCCTTTGTGACTTTTTAACGAGAAATCACGCTATAAAAAAAAAACTCCATTAAGACTTTAGAACAGGAAATTCCATTGTGTCTTTTTAACTTGTATTTACTGCCAAATTCGTCATAACTTGACATGCACAGTTTAGGTAATGCTAAGAACAACATCCTGTTAGAAATGTA
>JAULBS010010031.1:0-11180 GCA_032355785.1 Symmetromphalus regularis | reverse complement strand
AAGGAAGGAAGGAAGGAAGGAAGGAAGGAAGGAAGGAAGGAAGGAAGGAAGGAAGGAAGGAAGGAAGGAAGGAAAATAATAGTGAAAGAGAAAGAAAGACAGAAAGAAAAACGAAGAATATTTAACAATACTAACAAGAGATAAATGATATGACTATGTTCAATATACTTACAACATACTGTGACTGCCGACTCTGATCATTGAGCACAGACTGTCGGAGATATAGGACACCAGTTACTGCATCAATGAGGAAGAATTTACGACCAAGAGAGCTTGCAGAATTTTCACTAATACTGTAGCGAATAGTATAATGAGCAGGCTGAAAAATAGATGATTTTTTAAAACAGTTAATTATCATCATAATAAATATAAACAAATTATTGTTTGATCACATGATGCAATCATGTAATTTTATTAGAATACACATGTATACATATATGTATAATAAATAGAAATATTAAAGAACGACAAACATATTTAGTTATAATTAAGAGGTTGTTCAACATTTTTCTATTTGTATAGAGAGTACAAACTTTCAGACTTTTCAACCCTACACAACCACAATTAGTATTTATGTCAATACCAGCTGCCATTTGTGCCGCTGTGCAAACAATACTAATATATAAAATATGCGCATTGTTCTCGCATAGATAATACAGCACAAGAAAAAAATTGCCAATGGAGAAGAAGCAAATGTGGCGGCCACCATGGGCACAGTCACGATGAGTAACAGTGTTGGATCTAAAATCCAGAGGCAGGCTGGATTTGAACTGAAAGGTGGAATTTTGGTTCAAACAAACTAAAGTTGCAGGTTTTTTTTTTCAGTGGTTGGTGTGGGATGGTACACCAAAAAGGCAGAATTACACAAAGAGTTGGGTAACTTTCATTCCTGCAAGGCTTGCACAAATAACACACAAACAAAACAATCATGTAAATTCATTAGGTTTGTTATCACAAAAGATCTAGAACTAACCCTTGAATCCTGGTCTGAGGCAACAACTTGAGTGATACTGGTTCCAAGATCTGTCGTCTCCATAATGTTTCCTACATATGATGTGGAGCTGAAGACGGGAGAAAACAGGTTGATTTGCACGTTGATATTGACTAACCCAGTAGCACTTCTAGCCGGCGTGCCACCATCTCGTGCCTCAATCCGCAGCTGAAAAAATAATATATGAACTGATTGATTTGTCTGTTAATTTAGACAAAACCTGTGTGACACTATAATGTATCTAATTCGCAGCTGAAGATATTAATAAGTGGATTAAGTTGCAATATAGTAAGGATTCTACTCCAATAGCAATAGAGTTGAGACTGAAAAAAGTAATGGTCACATTTAAAAAATAAATTTCTTGCTAACATTAATCTCAATCTTAAGCTGCAATATCATAAGATATACACAGAGGCCTACAATAAAACAAAAATAAATGTACATGTATTTGAAAAGGTGTGGAATAAAAGTAAGAAATATATTATACTTTTTAATCAAAATAATTTGAAATGGTGTGGTATAAAAGCAATAAATATCAGACATATTTATAGTTTTAAAAGAAAATAATTTTACCCTGTAGAAGTGTACAGTGTCAGATATGAGGTTTCCTGTGACATAGACAACTCCAGATGAATTTACGCTGAAATAGTTAGTCGCCAAGTCATCACCGATTGGACGCAATGTCACTTCATTAAAAGGAGCCTGCAAATCAATGTTTTTATTAATACATTTTTTAAACAAACATTTTATAAAAACTCATATATAACAATGTTTATGTCATACCAAAAGAAAATGCCCAAAATTAAAATATTATTTAATTTCTCTTTCAAAATGTTTAGGGTCGGAAGATCCGTAAACCAGTCTAAACAAGTCAACATTAATAATTCAAAAAGATCATTACGAGGGTAGAAATTAAGAAATAATTCATTTCATCTCGAGACTAATAGAGTAGAAAAGGTATTAATCCCTATAAAAAAATAGTGATTCCACCCGTTTAATATTTGGAACATAATATAGATAGTATACATATTGCTGGAAGATGGAATTTAAAAAATATTTATTGAATAAAATAGCTACTAGCCCATTTAAATTTGACTCATCTTCAGCAATTACTACCTGATTGGGGTGATGGGGCGAACCATATTTTCTATCCCTGATCAATACACATACCACATTATCAGCGTCAGTGACAGTGACGAGAGCCACACTTGAACCAATACTCTGTGTCTCTGGGATTGTTACTGTGTATGGATCGCTAACAAAAGTTGGGTTAAAACGGTTCCTCATGACGGTAATGCGAATCCGAGCCTCTTGTACTGCCCGTCGGCTTGGACTTCCCAAATCATAAGCTCCGACAAACAACTAAAAAAAAACAATATGTCAGGATCTGTATACAGTATTGTATGGAAATACAACTACTACAAATTTTAAAAACGTTATATAAATTGATTTTCAGGATGAAATCTATATATAATAAAACAATAAAAAATGTGAACAAAAAGCATTTTTATTAAGATATTGCTACTTAATCACATACATTTTATGCTTCCTTTTAATGAGGTATGAATTTATTATTAAGTTATGAAAGATTGATAGCTATTAAATGTAAAGGTTCATAAAGGTTACACCAAAAATGTAGCATAACTTGCAAATACATTTAACCACACCTTCATACCAGTGAAAAAGAACTTCCCTTACTTCAAATACACCATATTTATGTTCTAGATCCAATAGCTAGCAAAGACTAGTCTTGTTTTTGCACTTCACATTAAAACCAATGAGAATATTTTGAATTAGTGTAGCATCTGCAAAGGCTTGTGAAAGTCTTCTGCATAGACTGAATTAAATTAATAAGTTAACAAAATATACTTACTGCATAGATAGAATTGAGTTCATTGTCAAGAGTCAGTGACTTTCTTATAGTTACTTCTCCAGTGATGGGATTTACAAAGAAGAAATCTTCCTCTGCTGCATCTGCCCTTGATGTGAATCTGATCTCATTATGAGGTGACTGCAATTTACAAAGCAACCAGTTCATCAGTTATTTGAAAATAACAATTTCGCTTCTTTTTTTAAATAACATCACGAGAGCCAGTGCTTCTAGAATTTTTTTTAAATCCACTGGCCGTCGGACCAGTGATTTTCAAAATTCACTAGCTTGACTTAAAAATTCACTAGCCCTACCTCCTAAAAATAAAACTCAAACTTGACGATCGGATGAACTCGATACATTTTGCAAGTTTTAAAACAAAATAAAAATCCATTACATACAAATGCACATGTGTCTGCACCCTGATTCATTGTAAGATTAGTGTCACCATTTTCAAAAACAAAAGAACACAATAGATCTATCAGACAGCGAAGTTTATTTACAAAACATGCCACATGTAACCCGATTGTCTCAGACTTTGCAGATGACTGATTCAGTCGGAGTAAGATTAAAAACTGACAAACTAAAGTAAAATAATTATTACCTTCAATGTAATAGGTAACAATGGATACATTAATTACTTATAATAATTGTATTTTTTAACGATAAAAAAACAGAAAAGTTTGACCGGAAGCCATTTAGTACTCTTCGGGATGTTACAACATCTTGCCGGAAACCTTGGATTGCATTTTTTTGGCAGAGTTATTTCACGTGTTCCATATTAATAATAGTCAGACTTTATTATCGAAAAAAGCATATCGAGTGCATTCCAATACTGAACGTAGCATGTTGTATGGCGAATGAATTACAAATGCAGTGGGAAAACTTATCTTGTCAATATTAATTATTGTTTCGTATTTTTTTTATTTTTTTTATTTTTTTTTTTAATTCCACTAGCCGTCAGGCTAGTGGAAAGTGATTATTTGGTAGCCCAACCACAAAATCTACTAGTCACGGGCGTTGGGCTACTATATTCTAGAAACCCTGCTAAAGCATATACCGTAGTTCATGAGTGAGACAATATTTTATTACCAAATCTGGGACTATAAGCATCTATGATTGTTTTAGTAACATGATATTTGAATTGTATGAAAAAATGTGATGTACATTTTAGATGCTTAGCTAACTAAGTAAATTTTCAATCCTCTTGTGTATGCAAGTTATTAGAAAATATACATTATCATACTAATCATTGCATATGCCTAACTATAACCATTTCTGAATTAAAGGCCAATATATGAGATTGGTCAACATGTTTCACAAACTCCATTAGTTTAAAAAATGGTAACCATTTATGAATTTATCCGGGCATATTTCATACAGTTCAGATACTAGGATAACTAAAAATCATAGTGCTTTTAGTTCCTTGAGTTAGTAATCAAATCTAATAGTTCTAGGCTAGACTCATGGAAAAATACCGATTTATTAATCCTCTGTTAATAGATGTCCAACATTTACATGTGGTCATCAGAAGAAACGTAACTCATTCTTCTATTATTAGTAAGAGATCTTTTAAAACTCTTTCCTACAGACAGGACAAAACATAGAAAACCTTTTAATAAACCAGTGGTGGGGAACTTGTTCAAATGGGAATAAACCCAACCAATAAGGTGGTTTGATCCCATAAACAAAGCACTTCAGGAGAACATTCTACTGACTAAGCTAAATCCAGCAATGTAAGGGAACTTTTAAATGCACTTTCCCTCAGACAGGACAACAGGCCTGAACAAACTGCATGTACGATCGTTTCGTTCGTGCATCAATTATGCAAATTTATTTTGCATAACCGATTTATCGTTTGCATAAAATTTGATAAATAAAGTTTCTTTTCTCAGAAAACTAAGAATTTGACTGATTTCTGTCATGTATAATTATAATTACATTTAACAGAAATTACTAATACCAGTCTAGTTAGAATACTCATGTTGGGAAGTGTAATGTATTGTCATTAGTTGTTAGCTGTTCCTTCAAATTCTGCCAATCAGAAATTGCGATGCTTTCATTAATAAAAGTTAGTCAAAAATGTTCAGCTGATTACAGAGAACAATCAAATATATGTATACAATCAGTAAATGTATATTTGTTACAGTTCATTTTTACTTCAAAGTGACAATGGTTTTATTTATGAAAACTAATTTTAAAGCTGTTTTTTTTAAAACTTTTTTTTAAAACCGGTTATGCAAATCAAAATAGGTTATGCCAATTTTTTGGGCATAACCTATTTTCCAGTTATGCAGATTTTGAATTTGTGCAAGCATGGGACAACATATACAAAATCTTTTTGTAAACCAGTTGGGATGTGAATAAACCGAACCAGAGAATGAGTTCATTGAAGGGGGCTTTCAATCCTATAAAGTACATCAGATCAACATTATACTGAATGAGCTAGATTCCACCACCCCGCCTCCTTGTCTATGTAAATACTTACAATATTGTCAGCATCGGTTGCTCTAACATGCACAATAACAGAACCAACAGGTTCTGTTGCCGGGATTGTTGCTTGGTACATTGCAGAACTAATCACTGGAGAGTTCAAGTTGTGGAGAATCGTGATTGGAACCACTGTCGAGTTACTGTGTGGTGTCGGCAAGCCGTTGTCGTAAGCACGCACACGAATGTAGAAAGTATTCTTAGACACTCCAACTAAAGACTGTTCGAGAGTAATTTTTCCAGAAACCTGGTTTACATGGAAGTAAACAGGTGCTGCATCATCACCAATTATTTCATAATTAACACGTTCAAAGGTATTCTGAAAATAAAGAAAATAAATATTAGGTATACTGAGAGAAAAGTGAAACAAAAATGAGGAGGTGGGTTTAATGATATTTGCAAGATAGAATTGATTTGTGAGAAAATTTAAATAAAAATGGACCAAAATGGAATTTATTTTTATTCTGTTTCTGCAAAAATATGTGTCAGTGGATAAGAAAAAAAGATTTTGTATAACAAAGTGAGCCTCAGTGGTTCAGCAGTACGACATCAGACACTCAAGCTGAAGATGTGGTTCAAAACCTGTTGGGTGAGCCTCTGTGGTCCAGTGGTAGAACATCAGACTCTCAAGCTGAAGACAGTTATTCAAAACCCATTGGAGGCTGGCTCACACTTGACTACAAGTCAAAATTACCAATGTTTGACATCCAATAGCCGATGATTGATAAATCAATGTACTCTAGTCGATGTTGTTAAAAAAAATATACATATCCGTTAGAGGCTGGCTCAGACTTGCTATGTGTAATAATTTCCAAATGTCTGGCATCCAATTGCTGATGATTAATAGATCAATGTGCTCTATTGGTTTTGTTAAACAAAATACCCCATTCCAAAACTTTTACCTAAACAAAAACAAATATATAGTGAAAAACCAAATATGTGTATGTAAATATATTTACCGGGCGGTCATTATCCATGGCTGTAACTTGGAAAACAGAAGCACCAAGAGAAAAACTTTCAGATATTTGAGTGGTGTATGGCAGGTTCACAAAGAATGGCGTGTTCAAATTACGAATAACAGTCACTTGAACAGTTGCAGTCTGTGGAGCAGATCGTGCAGGATTGGCAGAATCACTAACTGTCACTAACAGAACGTACACTTGTTCCGTGTCCTGGAGGAGTGAGGTTCTCAGTCGAATCTCTCCTGTATTAGGATCCAGTATGAAGTATGTCTGTCCTGCATTATTTCCAACAAACCTGTAAACTTCATCATTAAATGGAGAGCTGCTGTCATGGTCGACAGCAGTCAGTTTGGTGATGACTGTACTGAAGTCTGTGTTTTCAAATATTGTTGCCGATGCAATGTAGTTTGGTCCACTAGGTTCTACCCATTGTGGAGCAAATAGATTGCGATCAACAGACAGTGTTATGACTTCGTATGCATTTCTAGCTGGATTCCCACCATCAGTAGCAACAACACGCAGCTGTTAAAAATATAATTTAAATGATCATGTCATGTAACAAAAATATGTATTATAGTCTTAGAAAACAAAAATTATTTTTATTATGGCAATACTGATATAAATAAAATAATTTATTAATGATCTTTATTTATTCATGACAAATCAAAGATTAATTGAATAAAAACATACATACAAGTCATATTATGTTTTACATAAAACTGACCTAATATATTCTAGGCAAATAAGTAACAAGTGAAGATAAATTAAGAAAAGAGAGAACATTTTCAAATGCTGACTATGAACATACCCTGTAGCTATTTGCTGAGTCTCCCTGGATGGATTGGGTCATGATGATGTCACCTGTAAAAGTGTTCACTTGGAAGAAGTCTGGTGCGTAGTCATCCCCAATGATGCTGTAGACAATGGTGTTGTAGGGAGCCTGCAGTACAAGTCAATATACATGTGGTAATTCGAAATAATTTTAAAATAATGTAAACATTTTATCTATAGGTAAGTACTGTTGATTTAGATATATATTCCTATTTAAAATTCTTTGTTTTACAAATCATTTCACTTTATTAAATACATTACAAGAAAATGTAGAACTATTGGATGCTTTTAAAATGGGGTTTGTGTTTTGAATACATGACATATTATGAGGAAACTATTTTTGTTTGAGAATGGTCTAAGTTAGGAATTAATGTGTGATGAAAAGTAATACAAAGTTATAAAAGTTCTAATACAATGTTAGCCATTATTACCATTTCTTTATTATTTTGTGTTTGTTTGTTTGTTTGTTTGTTTGTTTGTTTGTTTGTTTGTATACCTGAAGATCTCGATCTGATGCTGTAACTCTGAAAACACTGCTCCCAGCCCTGGTATCCAGGGATACAACCACACTGTATGGGGTTCTCTCAAAAACAGGTCTGAACTGGTTCCTGATCACAACCACATTTACTACCACTGACTGCGATGTTCTCAGTGGGGAAGGAATGCCTTGATCCTCTGCTGTGATGGTCAGAACATACCGGTCATTATTAGACGTAAGGTCGTCGGTCAGTGTGTGTCGGACAGAGACCTCTCCAGTGACACTGTTAACAAAGAAGTACTCCAGTGCTCTGGCTGTTCCGAGGAGAGAGTACCTCACAATGTTGTTTGGTGATATGATGTCAGAGTCTGCTGCTGAAACCCGGGCTACTGTGTCACCAAGGTTCTGAGTTTCGAGGATGGTGATGTTGTACAAATGAGTGATAAATTGCGGAGCTGCAAGATTTCGGTTTACAGTAATCACAACGATAGTTAAATCTGTCTGTGGAGGTGATCCTCGGTCAGCAGCTTGGATTAAAAGCTGAAATTTTAAATATTTTCAGTAAATTTCATGTCTAAATCTTTTCTCTATTAATATTATACATATTCCTGTTTTGTGTGCTTTCTTTTGGTTTCTATAAATAACTATTGTTTGTGCATGATACACACAAGCTCAAAAAATCTACAATCAAAACAAAACACACACATGGGCACAAAGCACTTATTGATTTAACTAAAAGCAAAAATAACTATAACAATAAAAATTAACTATACAATTTATATGAGACCTTTTCTCAAAATGTTATAGCAATGTAAATGTATTATATTTTAAAATTTAATTAATGTCCTTTCAAATATACTACATCATATTCAGTACTAATTGTGTTTTTTGTGGGCTTTTTAAAGGGTTTCAGTATAGCAAGCAAGCCATCTCAAATCAAGATGAGAAAGTATAAACACAACATCTCAAGTGGTGGCTCAAGTTTAAGGTGCTATAACTTTCAAACAGAACGAACATAAATGTATGCTGAACAGCAAAAGAAATGCAAATGTTTGTTCAAATGCAGTTTAATCAAATTAGATGAAAAATTCATAAAACTCATGCTACGCACACTTTACACTTCTCTGCACCTCCCTCCAGTAAGCCAAACAGTCAACGTCAAAAGATGGTTAACTTTTATTCAATCAAAAATTGCTAATTAAATTTGTGTTTCTTTTGCCGTTCAGTATATTTGTAAATTGGTATTTCTTACCCTGTACTCTGTGGTGGTATCGCTGGTGACACTGTTATGTAAACTAACAACACCTGATGTAGCGTCAACCTGGAAGTATGTCTGAGCAGTGTCAATACCCATCATGCGATATTCTATATCACCAAATGATCCCTGTGTATCTGGGTCAACTGCTGTGACTTGCAGGATGCTGGAACCTGTGGCAAGGTCCTGGCGAATGGACTGACTGTATGGTTCATTGATGAAATGTGGGGGATTCTGGTTGCGGACAACGTTGACAAACACGGGAATGTCAGCAGTGGATGTCAGTGGAGGGGAACCACGATCAACAGCTTGGACTGTAAGCTGAAAAAGAATAGAAGAGAAATTAATGGTGGAATTAGAACAAAATTTTTGCTGGATGTTTGATCCAGCTGAATAAAAAGCTTGTCAGACAATCAAAACCAAACAGACCAAACATTATTGTTTTAAGATGGTAAAAAATGACTTGTCACTCTAGCCCTTGAAATTCAGACAAATTTATGAGGGTACATAATTGTCATCATTTAAGAATTTGTATGTGCACTCTATGACAGACAGGATAGCACATACCACAGATTTTGATGGTTGGTGTAAGTTGTGTACACCTTCCCAATGAGCCTTGCAGCGTACTCACTCTGCGTTGGAACCAGTACTTACTGGTACTTATATTAAAAATCCGATGCTCCAACTTAGATTTGATCCCAGTTCCTACAGTCGAGTGTACGATAACATAATCATTACACCAATAAATGTATTTAAAAAACATCTTTAGTAGGGCAATAAAAACCATGTTTAAAAAAATATCTTATTTAGATACTTACTCTGTATTGTGCTGGATTGGTGTTATCTGATGCTAAAGACGTGCGAATGCTGATTTGTCCAGTTACTTCATTCACATGGAAGTAGTTGAGTGCTGCCACATTGCCTGTCAGCTTATAAAACACCACATTATTTGGAGACTGGGAATCACTGTCTGTGGCCTTCACAGTCACCACTGGCACTCCAAGAGCCTGAGTTTCCAAGACATTTGTAGAGTAGCTTGGTGCCTGCCAGATTGGACCAAAGAAGTTCCGTAGTACATTCACAGTAATAACTGCTGTAGCACTGCGAGCAGGAAAACCATTATCAATGGCAACTATCCGAATCTGAAATATAGGAATGATAGGTTAATTCTGCTCTGAAAGGCAAAATGTTAAAAGTGGCAGTCGTCATAAAAATATAAAACATGAGAACTTGACGGCAGAAATATTTTCATATATTCATTTCTTTAAGAGTGTAATTCTACTCTAAAAATGCAGCATGTGGTCAACTGATTCTGAAAAAATTCCCCTTTTTCTGACTTTTATCTCTGTGCTAATGCATTGAATGAACTGGTATCTCAGAAATAACATGACCAAATGCTAAGTGGAAAATATTATAATGTTATGCACGTATTGTCATCTATAATTCATGCATTAACTGATTTTGTTCAAAGCTGTCATTTACAGCCTTTTGCTTTAACAGGGCAGAATTATTTAACAATCTGCTAGCAAGAAAAAATTAAATCAGCTATTGACAATTAAATATTGGAATGAATGTATGAATTATTTAATTAATGACTAAATGTTTTTGTTTTTAGGTTTATAGGCTTATTAACAATAAAACAAATACAAACCGAGTATTTTTCAATATTGTCGGATAATAGACTGGACTTGGTAGAAATGAGAGCAGCTTGTACAGAACTGCGACCCGTTTCTATGGTGAAGTACGACATGGCTGACCCATCACCTATCATTATGTATGAGATCTGATTGAACTGAGGCTGAAATAATAATCAAAAAGATATATAAAATAGAGTTGAAGGTAAAACTGCACAAAATGAAATTACAATAACCAAAAACAATGACATTTAAAAAATAAAAGTCCTGTTTGTTTAACAACACCCCAGCACATTGTTTATTCAGTAGCTATTAGATGTTAGACATATTGTGTTGTGCAACTCATGGTCTTCAGAGGAAACCACTACTACCATACAAGGCACAAAATAACAGGTGTTGCATCGCAATTTGCGATGGAAAAAAAAAAACCTGCGAGTCAAAATTATCTGTTCAAAGCAACATGCGAAACACCACTTTTTTGTGTGTTTTCATGGTCTTTATTGAATTGTTCATTGAGTTCACTAAATTACTATAATGCCAATGAATTGATGACGCTGCACTGTAATGTACTTTCACAAAGCTTGCTAGAAGAAGCCCGCAAATTGTTGGAAATTATTGCTACACATTTTACCAAAATTGCTAATCATTTTTTAACATTGGTTAGCAATT
>JAULBS010010020.1:0-11181 GCA_032355785.1 Symmetromphalus regularis | reverse complement strand
AGGCGTCGTTAAATAAAACAAACTTTACTTTATATGATTGACGTCCAATAGCCGATGATAAGATAAAAATCAATGTGGTCTAGAGGCGTAGTTAAATAAAACAAATTTTAATTTTACTTTTCAAACTCATTGCATGGCTCAGTATTTACAAACACTCTGATCGAAATTTCCAACATAATTATGGTCTACCGTATCATTGTGCATAATACACAACTGTCAACATTTATCTGAAATCTTTGAAAATAATGATGAGAAATTGTATAAAAATGTTTAACGATATACACAGATAACTATTTGATGTCTTTAAATCATTAATTATTTGTTTGGAACGAGGATGTAAAAGGTAAACATTGAGCCTCGGCTGTCCATCGGAAGAAAGTAGGCCTCTCAAGCTGATGACAATGATACAAAACCCGCTGGAGGCTGGCTCATACTTGGCTACGTGACCAAATGTTTGACAGACAATAGCCAATGATTAATAAATCATTGTGCTGTTGTGGTGTCGTTAAACAAAAGAAAACAAAAATTAAAGCCGTCCATCTAGTAATCCTTCCTTTGTGATGATCGTCTGGACCGATCTCTTGAAATGAGCAGTGGTCTCTCAGCGCATCCAGAAGATATTACCATATAGGGCAATTTGTCTGCACGAATTGCTTTCGTGTGACCATGAAGGATAGTGTCCTCTCTAGAGATATACGTTCTCAAAGTCCTCCCGTCAGAACACGGACCGTAATGTGACAGAATTCCGCATTATCTGGGCTATACGTGAACATAGTGTCAATGGCGTATGTCGTTATTAAGTGATATCTTTATTAGTACCTTTGACATGTCATCATGATACATAGTGGCTGCATTGAAACAGCTTAGGTTTTTTCTTCTAATATATATAAACAAACAATTTATAGTATGTGGGTATAAAGGTTGCAGACTACTATTGGTTTTGAATAGCTTTTATGTTATAAATGTTTGAATTAATTTTAAGAAAAATGTTTATTACAAAACATGCAAGAATGACAATAAATACATTTTGGACAGACATCATCATCTGTAAAGTTATACAAGTAGTAATTTCTGATCCACTTTCAATCTCAGTACAACCAGTGAAAGTGAGGAACTCTTTTTATACGGACTATATAACACTGAGAGAGGCGGAAGGATAATTGTGTCGTAATGTCATTCTAAAAGTCATTCTGCATTACTGATGTATTTTACAGTTTTACATGATAATTCAAATACAAAACAACTTGTTATTGGAAAAACATGCTTCTCTTTTTCTATCGAATACAATATTTTTAATACACTAATAAGATTGTAGTCTTTCATGTGATCAAAATGATCAGTATACTACTTTCTGATAAATAGAGAGATAGTACAATTGTTTAACGACCCCTCCCCCAGAACAAATATAAAAATCGGCTATTGGGATAATATTATGGTTAACATATGGATGATATAAACATTAAACTATAACAATTTGGTGATTAAAAAATATAATACACAATATAATAAATAAGACTGATATGTCCATCCATCCATCCATCCATCCATCCATCCATCCATCCATCCATCCATCTATCCATCCACCCACCATCCTTCCATTCACCCATCCATCCATCCATCCATCCATCCATCCATCCATCCATCCATCCATCTCACAATCTATCCAATCATCCATATATCCATAGTTTATTTATTTATTAACTAGTTAAGTTGATTATCTGGATATTTGCACTTCACGCGATATTCCAATATGATATTTTGTAATGTTATAGACACACTGCTTCATAAATCAATGAACTGATACTATAACGATATTGTCAAAATATATCTAACGTGTTCGCAAATAGCTTTTGAACACGATATCGGCTGTGTCTGTTAGATTAAACTGTTTGTTGCAGCCGCTTAATGGCCATTTACATATACCAGACACCACTGGCCTAATCCAAGTTCGTGTGGTACATGTCTGTCGATAATACACATTTGTGGCATTAAAATAAGCTTTAACATCCTAATGGAATATACTTTACTGTTGCAGTAGTTGACCAAAATTATGCATTTATAGAGTATATTTATTATTATTATTATTTAAAATGTAGTTTTCTGGCATCATCATATTAAATACAGCCATATGACTGCACTTTTGATCTTATAGAACATTAAATAATTTTGAATTTGTTGAATTATTCCTTTTAAAAGAAAATACGTTTTCTTAGCTTTGCAAGTAATTACCCTTATACATTGATATTTCATTAGCCCATGTTTATTTTTGGTATCTCAACCTTACTCCCCATCCCGCCACCTCTACGCCCAGTTTTTATCATTCTTCTCCTGATTTTCATTTACTTGCTTAGTCGCACGAATAGGTGTAAGTCAAAATCCATGTCAACGGCGGACGTGCTTAATAACACCTCTGTGCGTTAAAGTAATTTCACTTAATTTCACTTTACCACACGGCTACACTTTTAATCAGTGCAATGACCAGATGTTTCCTTCTCTTTGCACGTCATCAAGCAATGTATACGACCATACGATCCGAGACAATCGTACTCCCGACCAATAGGACACCTTCGATAATCCCTCGGTCTGATACTCATACGTATCCATTACTTACTTCTAGTATATTTGACCCTGACGTTATTAGATGTTCATGAAAGCAGTGGAATTTGAGTTTGGAAGGATCCATGCAAAGATCACAATATTGCCAGCTATTTGTCAGTTAACATGATATAAAAACGCTACACCAGGTGCGTATTAATTCACTAAAATGATAGCTGAGTAAATGCTATATTTGATTTCGTAGAGACGTTTTATTATTTATTTTTAAAATCTGTATTTCTTCATCCATCCATCCACCCATCCATCCATCCATCCATCCATCCATCCATCCATCCATCATTTATTTATTATTAGATCCATCCATCCATCATCCATCATTTATTTATTATTAGATCCATCCATCCATCCATCCATCCATCCATCCATCCATCCATCCATCCATCCATCCATCTATCCATTGTGTATTTATTATTATTATCTGGACAGTAATTGCTTAATATGCTTGTTATTATGGGTGGCACTGCTGCTGTAGAATTCGCTTATCTTTTGTCAAATGATATTAATTTTCATTGTTTTTCGTCGGTGTACGTCAATCACTATTCGCAACTGTTTGTCAACGACTAACATAGAATACATGACGAATACGATAACGATTACATTTATGATTACAGTTATCTACACAGTGGCAGATCGAACTTCAAATCTACTATAGAACATCGTACACTTCGCAAATTCGACTGAAATGATATCCTGACTGCATTTGACACAAAGTAAATACCTGTAACCAAACTTGCAAAAGCTCACGACGTTTGGGCAACTGTCTTGTTCAGAAATTAGTACGTATCATTCAAATCTGAACATCCTCGTGTTTGCTTTGACGGAAACAAGATCTGCAACGATTAGCTGCCAATCTTTGATGCAGCAATCTAATTTCTAGACATAAACATAAACTAAAGACAATCAAACGAAGTTTTATAGTCCCTCAGCAGAAGCAGTAATTATTGTCACTATTACCCCTGGGTCGAATGAATTTAGGATTTACCACGAAATGTCGTCTGCTACAAAGTAGTTAGGTCAAGTCCACACAACATGCATCCTCCTGACGTGTGTAGACCTACCATTACGTAGAGCTTGTGTAAGCCTTTTGGCAGATCTGTGGTAATCAAGGAAGATTGCAGTTCAACCATGATTGCTCGAATGTCATTCAGTGTGGTGTGGTGGCAGACGCCAGTGACGAGTTCTATATCCGACTGTCTGCCATGACACTTTTGTAAAGGTCTCAGAGGCTCTTGGGTAATATAAAGCGCGCTGTAGGCGTATCCTGTCTGACTACTGTTAAACGCCTCAGACGAAACATTAATATTAGAAAAGTATCTATAGATATCTGAGATTGAAATTACATTCTTTTAATGTTCCTGATACGATAAAGTTATTTATTTTCTTAAAGTAAAGTAAAGTTTGTTTTATTTAACGACAGCTCTAGAGCTAATTTATGTTTATCTTATCATCGGCTATTGGACGTCAATCGTATGGTCATACTGACAGTTATTTTAGAGGAACCCCACTGCGGCCACATATAGGTCGATTTTTTTTATCTCACTTTGTAACGTATTTTCTTTAAAATTGCCAACCTCACATCTTTACTCTAAATATTAAAGAAGAAAGATATCTAGTGTACATAACAATCGGTAATCAAATTTACAAATAAAATATGCATCTAAGTTCTGTTCATTGTTTTCCCATGTTTTTATAATTCAACATCATTCTGGCACAGGGACGAAACAGAAAAACAAATGAAAGAAAAAGAAACAAAGAAACAAATAAAAAAAAAAGACCCTTAAAGAACATTTTACACTAGTGACTGACTGAAATATGATATATTTTATTTTAACCTTACAAATACATTTTCATTATTTTGATGAAAACAACCCTTTTGTGATGACGTTCTTTAGACTTGATCGAGTCCCAATGATTAAAATTGACGCCGCTCCCAAAGTGACGTCTACAAACTAACTATGTCATACTGAGGACGAGCAATGAGCTGTAAGAAGATGAAGATACCACACCAATAAGGACGATGTGCGTATCATGTCCAACTATTGACCATCTGTCAGAGTGACAGCTAGACTGTCACAAGTTCATTCAATGTGATGACGTCCATCTGTGTCCAGAACAGCATGAAACGCAAGAAACGTGGCATGTCCAGACATGACTACTTGTTACGTGCAGTTATTACTAAAGCCCGGAACATACTACATGTATATGATAATTATTGACCTGCAAGCCTAGTCAATAAAATTAAAAGACAAAGAGAGAAATAAAAAATAAATAAAAAAATAAAGAAAGAATGAGTTTTAATGACGTCCTAAAACACCTTGTTCATCGGTGTCAAATATAAGGTTTTGGGACTCATGGTCGATCCGAAAAGGACCGAAATGGACCGAAAATTAACGAATTGTATCGAAGAAACACCTAAACGGAACACATTTTTATCCTGTAAACAATTTACAAAATATTTTCCAGAAGTTGCAATATCCCTTTCTTCGATATGTATTGTTTATCTTTAATGAACGATATTAAAAGACTCGAAGATGAGGATATTACAAGGTCTGGAAAAAATTCTGTAAATTGTTCACAGTATAAAATTGTGGTCCATTTCGGTGTTTCTTCGATCCTTTCCGGTCTTTCGTTGAACCCACTCATTATTAGGAAGCATGCTACCGCCCTAAGACTACTCTTTCCGCTGAGCTACAAGGGAGTTTTATATCCGCTTTCCCACAAAAACAACAGACAAGGCCACGATCTTGGTTTTATCAGTTGGGCACTACTCGTTGAAATGAGAAATAGCCTAATGGGACATCCGACGACCAATCATACCTCTGAGCTAAATCTCGATATCTCACTACAAATTGCTTTTCTGTTCTCACATAATAATAATAATAATAATAATAATAATAATGATAACAATAAAATAAATAAATATATATATATATATATTTTAAATCGGGAGCCGTGGTAACGATAGCTTCCATTAATCGATTGTCACTTCAGGTTTCTTCCAGGGGCGTTGGAACCGGGGCGGGTCGGGGCGGGGCTGGGCTGGAGGTCCTTCAGCAACCCCTATGCTCCCAATAATTCCCAAAAATAATTTTATGTTCCTTATTCATCGTTGAATTATTCACCGACAAATTCCGATGATCAGAGACGGGAACAGCCTCCCCCAATATGAATTTCGTCCCAAGGCCCCTGTCTTCCCTAGTATAACAGGTGTCTCCAATGTAAAGCTAGCGCACCATGCCATTATCGATGGAGTATTTCCGACTATTGATCACGTGTACAGAATAGTCGTGCTTCACAACAGCTTGCTTAATTAGTACTTTAAACTCCTGTCCTTGATCGTAAACAGTAAACACCGGTTATTATGGACACTAATGGTTATCAGAAATAGTTTGCTATAACTGTAGTTCGTTTGTAACTGAACACACGAAATGAATCATCACAGAATAATGACTGGCTAGTTCTCTGTAATTCACCATATACAATTTGTTATATACAGGGTGATAGAAAAAAAAATGCAACCCAAGAAATTTTTCATTAAAAAGAATATAATGATGTTGCTATCGCTTTAATATTTCAGACGAAGCAAGACTAGGCTACTTTATGTATCATCTTTTTGAGGTACAACACAATAACATCATTCCTTGAACATTTCAAGAAAAGACATTTTTTTTGTAGAGACCTATTTTGCGGATGCAGGATTTCTGAAAGGGGGGTGCAAATGTGGTTTTCTGAAAGGGGGATCCAAATGTGATAAGAGAATAGGACTGGGGAAAATATAGTTTATTTTCATGTCCTTCCACTAGAGAAATGGTTAAAAATAAAATATGAGAAAAAGGGGGTCCGGACCCCCTGGACCCCCCTGGTTCCGCTACTGCATCTGAATGATTTCAGTAAGTATCGTACCTTATAGCATCCGATGTGTGGCGTGCGGTATGAAGAAGCATCCGATGTGTGGCGTGCGGTATGAAGAAGCGGTGAATTTATACTGCATTTTCATTATCACAAACCGCATGCACGTGTACATCTCTAATGAATGTCTTTTCAGCGATTTAACAACAACAACAAAAAATCACGTCCACGGCCTGATGCACGTAAAAGTAGATTTAAGGGCGGTAAACGTGTTACGTTTTATCTGCAACAGCGACGATAATGCGTCAGTGTGGAAGCACTAGAAGAATCGCTACGTAATTCACTTAGTGTATACACACGATGACGGTAACGGTAATGCTATCTGACGAGTCAATCCAGCTATCCGGCTAGTGTCCAAATAATTTATAAAGTGATTTTTTTTACCGTCATCTAATCAGAAACCACTTCTTAGATGCTTGTTCAAGAATTAAAGAAACGTATTAAGGCGCCGATTATATTTTATCGTTGTGTGTATACCTATCTCCGCATTGTCCATATTGATGTCATTAACGCTGCCTATAAAATGTCACGTGTACCAGGCTGTTACTGAATATCAACCAGTGGTTCACAACTGGTTTGTCAAAGGTCGTGGTATGTGCTTCCTTGTCTGGAGGAAAGCGTATATAAAAGAGTCCTTGATGCTATTCGGAAAGAGTAGTCTATGTGGTGGTAGCAGGTTTCTTCTAAAGACCATGCATCACAGAATATCATATGTCAGACACCTAAATAGCTGATGAATAAACAAGGTGGTGTGGTGTTGTTAAACAAACATTTCTTTCCTTTCCTGTTATTATTTTTCCCAGTTTATGCATCAGATTCGAGGTAGGAAAACCTAAAAAAGCTGACTGTATCCCAGTGTAATACAGGTTGGTTGGTTGTATTTATTTATGTGCTTATATCCAATTATGGTTCAAACACGCAGTCCTGGGCACACAACTCAGCTTCCTGTGCTGTCTGTCCAGGACAGAGGTTAGTGTTAGTAGGAGAGACCAAACCCGCTACCGCCACACTAATGCGGCTACTCTTATCGATAAACAGCAAGGGATCTTTTATATGCACTATCCCACAGACAGAATAGCACATACCATGGCCTTTTGTAAGCCAGTTGTGGACCACTGGTCGGTGTAAGTGGTATACATCTACCCACTCGGTTGGAGCCGATACTGAGATGAAACATCCCACGCCTCGACTGAGATTTGATCTCAGTACCTACCAGTCACGAGTCTGGCATTATTTAGGCATTAATTTCAATTTTTCGAAGCAAAAAGTGTGGGGGGGGGGTTAGATAATTATATAGCTATCCCCTCCTGTCCAAAAATTGGAGGGGGGGCTAGATAATTATATAGCTATCCCCTCCTGTCCAACAAGTGGGTGGGGGTGGGGCGGCCTTGTTATGGTTGCTCCCACACATCAAAATCTGTGTGTTGGCCCACCCAGTACAGTGGCGTTGGAACGAAATTCATATTGGGGGTGGTGCTAATACTAAGAAGCAACTGACTTTAACAAAAAACACAAGAATAACATTAAAATTTTAAATTATTGGGGGGGGATGCAGCCCCCCCCCAGCTCCAACACCCCTGCAGTATAAAATGCAGGCTACGCCAATGATAGGAAACGCATTAGTTGTGTATTTGACGATTGTCAACAACGCCTGGCTTCTCTGTTTTTCTGTGCTTGTGACTTGTTCTTACTCCTAGGAATGCACTTAACTTCACCTGCTTCTGGTTGTAATTCCACGAATACTGACTCGAACGCATTCTAGTTAGCTGTGAAACTATACATTGTTACTGACTTACCTTTCAGGGGCGGGTCTGGAGGACACTGGGCAGTGGTGTAGCTTCCATTGAGGCAATGAGGCAACTGCCCCACTAGATTTTTTTGCAGATTTTTTTTTATTGTTATTAATATGATAAAAGTTGATTAAGATACGAGAAATAACTAGCATTGCCTAACTAGAAAAAGACCCAAGCTACGCCAGTGCTGGGGACATCGAGTTTAGGTACCCTCACCCATGGTGAAAATCGCTTCCTGAAAGTGGGTGGGAAAGGGAGGGCACGGACCCGGTGGCCTTCCTATAAGTGTGGTACGGAGTTGGGGGAGGCATCCCTCACCTAATTTTTATTTTGTAAATCCTTAGCTTTTGAAGTGCCTTTTTCAGCAAAAACCTCCAAACTATAATGGACCCCCTGTATACTTCGGTATATTTGCGCTAAGAGCATGTGACTAAGTGTTACATTGATATCATAAAGAGAAATACTGGTAACGATTATTGTTTAAGCATTTTATTTCATTTATTCGAAACAAAAAGTGGGGACGGGGACGTGTCCCCTGTCCTCCCCGGGACTTACGCCCATGCCCTCACCCACAACCCATGTTATCGCATTTACACCGTCAACAGAGGAAGATGGCAGAATTTCAGAAAGGATTCAAAATCATTTTAACACCGGTGGGCATGGAGAGCGGTGGGGTCCAAAGTTAGTTATCACCTATTTATAACGGGAAAAAATCAAAACTGGTTTCCAGAATGGGAGGGGACTGGACCCTCTTAAAACACCTGGATTCGCCTTGGCCAGCCATTCATAGGTGACATGACACTGTGTAGCAGCTATTTGTATTTAAGTAATAAGATTAATAGTGTTCGTAAACAATGTTCAGTCAGGAGAGCCCGAAGTGTTTTCATCGTTGTATCATTCCATGGGCGTAAATCTCGGGGAGGGGGGTGGGGGGTGGAGGTGGGGTTACACATTCCCCCCACTTTTTGAAGGGGGGGTCTATGTAATTACCCCCCCACCTTTTGCTTCGATACACTGAAATTAAAATGCCTAAATAATAATCTTTACTAATATTTCTCTTTATTGTATCAATGTAACACTTACCTATGTTGTCTTAGCGCAAATATAGTCAAACTGAAGTACACAGTGGGAAGGTCCGTGCCCCCCACCCCCCTCACACTTTTGGGACAGTGGGATGATCCGTCCCCCAGCCCAACTTTTTGGACAGGGGGAATGTTCCGTCCCCCCACATTCAGGAACGGATTTTCGCCCTTGATATACAGATAAGTTACCTTTTAGTAAATACACTTGTGGTTTATATCTTTTGAGAAGTTTTGTCCTCTGATCATCAGATGACCAGCACTTTTGCTGGCATACAAAAGCGCTGTTAGAATTGTAAGAAATGAACAACCAACTTGGCAAAAGTTAAACTAGATCATATATGAATGTGCCGATAGCTGGTATTCCTAATTATTTATAAACACTATCGGTATTATGAATTGTAATAGATAGGATAATATATGCATTGTCTTATACAGCTGTTTTTTTATATTATAACTTTTGGATTTTCATTAATCACAGCTTTAGAAGATAACTGAGAGTCTCTGACTTTAATTCATGTGCTATCTATCAAAGAAGTTTCAATATAATCTTTATTATTTGTGATCAGCGCTGGAAAAGTAGATGTTTGTCGCTGAATGAACTGTTCCACAATAGTGTTGCATTTTCAGTTGTTAACATAATTTATTAAAAACAATTTATAATATTCATACATATCAGTGGCGGATCTAGGCGGGGTTTCCATGGGCCCGACACCCCTACATTTTACGATTAAAAAAAATTTTTAATTTTTTTTTTTATATAAATAATTTTTTAACGTTAAAGAATCCGATGATGTGATATTTGAATTAGAATAATAATAAAAATAATTAAATTCCAAGAAATGTTTCAAGTAATCAAGTATTGAAAGGGTATAGTAAAAGCATCGATGTTCATAATTTCTATTTTGTTTCACTGTCTTTCTCCTGTCATTACAGATCCAGAAAAAACTTTCACAAATGAGCAAACTTGTCCAGTTTGTCGATCTGAACTTGGATGTTCATATGAAGTCGAACGTTGTTCTTCACAGAAAATGGTAAATATTGAAATAACTAAATAAATGTACTAAGAGTGTATGTCTGTCATATTATAGAGAAACATTGTGTTCTCTGAATTTATCTTTATAATACATATTTACTAAGTTTTTCATAATCTAATTCTAGTCTGCTGTTTCTGCTTAAATAACAATAACAAAGTAAACTTATAATAACTTTGTAATTTATGAATATGTTTTTTAATTTAATTTTTAAATCTTTTTTTTTTGTGGCACAATTGTCATGTACAGCCCTCTTCCTTAACATTTTTGTGTAGGAGCCAGATGACGCCTGGTTTAATTTTTTTAGGCGCCAAAAAAGATATTTAGGAGCCACATTTTATGTCTGTGTGTGCCTGCCTGTCTGTCTGGCATCTCTTTGACAGTGGTATACGCAGTATTAAATTTTATTGTAAGATCGTCGTGGGTACGTTCAGATTGTTTGGTACGCTGCGTATCCATCATCTTCAATAATGGCCCTGAACTATCTAAGTACACATCAGGACACTGACATGTCAACAGCTGTTGCAGTCCTGCACCGATGCAAATGTATTTTGCATATCCGATTTACCGTTCGTGTAAAATTTTCTAAATAAGGTTTCTATATAATTTTTCTCTCGGAGTACAAGCAACTAAGGACTGCACAAATTGCGCGAACGATCGTTTCGTTCGCGTAGGGGTCCCGCAGATCCGTCCTTGCATAACCCATTTTTGGTTTGCACAAATTTGTTACAGTTGTCGCCATTTGCACTG
>JAULBS010010009.1:0-11181 GCA_032355785.1 Symmetromphalus regularis | reverse complement strand
AAAACCCCCATCCATTAGATACCGTTCCCCCCCCCCCCCCCCCCCCCCCCAGATCCCATAAAAATCCCTGGAATCTGATATACCAAACATTAGCCAACGTCGGATCAACAGTTTCTCAATGCACCGGCCATTTCTCCCTTTGCCCACCAGTTTGTACTTTTTGTCATTATAATTAACACTATATTTCAAAATTACTGGATTCACCCCTGGATTAGTTTCGCACAGGGATTCTATTGTTATAATATTGTAGGTATATGATTAGTAAATCGACTGGTTGATTTGACGAATGCCACCAAGTGCTGCTAATAACAAAGGAGGAATATATATAACGGAATAGCCAATAAAATCGAAGGAAGAAAGAAGCGGTTAAACTTAAAACGTGTTCATCGTCTGAAAGATGGACGAACTCCATGGAAAGAAAACTAAACATACCAGAGAGGGTAATCATGAATATCAAATAATTAATATGATTTCATATTTATTTTAACAGTAAAAGAAACTTGCATTACAACCTGTAAATTATTGGATTTGAAAGCTGAAACTTAGAGATTAAGAAAACGCCGTTTTCTTTTGAAGTTTTGTACAGTTGTTAACTTGTTTAGGCATTTCCGGTGTGGGATGACATACGGCGCGGTGGGACATAAGGCGCGATCGGCTTTGCGGGCCATGTTATGCATATGTCATCCCCCGACCGGATGAGAAATGGACTGCTGGGACATATGGCGCGATTTTAACAAACTGCACAAATTATTACAGCATATATATACTGCTTGATCAGATTTTTACAGTTTATATGAAATACAACAGTAAACATATAATTATAAAGTAATGCTGCACTTTCCAAATAATTAGTTTTAAAATAGGTTTAGTTACTGTAGCCTACTTATTTTCAACTAGAATGAGATGATCTCGATCAAATATTTTTATCGTTCTACTTAAGTATATAATTCTTGGCCTATAAACCCTATATTTTCAAATATGCTTGTGCTATGTATGTGCTAACCAGGAATGCCAGACATTTCGCCCCCATGCCAGTTCGCCCCACGTTTTACCAGTTCGCCCCCATGCCAGTTCGCCCCCAACTATTTGTATCAGTCAGATACAATCAAAGATATTTTAGTCAGATAATAAAGATGATGTTAATGTTTAATGACATATATAATAATAATACGGTATTATTTTGTGGTTGGTGGAGAGTCAACGATTTTGTCGGTTAATCAAAAGAAATAAAAACAGAGTTAATAGTGATTGATAATAAAACAGTTGAATTACACTGATCAGTGTTTATCTAGTTAGGTAATGCATTGTTGGCTAACACCTAAAGATTGCTTTGAACTATACTTACCAAATGGCCTCTACTTGTGAGTGTTATTTTAATTGCGGGATTGCGGAATGAACCACTGATTTGTATTAATGAACAATTAGTTCATCAAATCTCTATTTTTTTCTTTTACTTAGTGATTACAGTTAATGTGCTAATTGTTACAAATATGGAAAGAAGCCCATGGATTCACATTTTCCATTTTTGGTCGCATTCGCATGCCGTGTATATGGAATCTTAGATTTATAAAGTTGTATTTATTGCTTGAATGTATTTATTATTTATTTTTGTGTATTTGCATTTGATTGAAAATTAAATAAATATTGTGACTATTGACTATTACGTTATTTTTTATTGATTTATCTATGGAACTATATTTTACATCGTGACGTCTGACCTTGTTCAAGATTATGCGAATTAAACTATTAAACTATTCTTTGTTAAACAAATATATGAAACGTTTTGGCGATGTCAGTATCATATTTCTGGTTGTTTAGGCCATTCGGAACACGTCAGCCAATTACGAATTCTAAGTGTTATTATTTATATTATCTAGAAAGTACTAGAAATAGGCATTTTAAACTCATTCAAAACAAAAACAAATGTCGGACAAAATGACCGCTAATAGTAAATTTGTGACTGTCAAAGCTCCTGCATTCATTGTGGATTAACGACAACAAATAGTTGACAACAAACTATTGAGGACGAACATACACAGGATGGGGGCGAACTGGCATTCACTTTGGGGCGAACTTCATCTGGGGCAAACTGGTAGGGGGCGAACTGACTTAGGGGCCAACTGGCATGGGGGCGAAACATCTGGTACCCGTTACAACTTACAGGGGCAGATCCAGGAACATTTAAACTTAAAGGTGGGATGTAATATTGAAAGTGGCATCAGAAGTATGTTAAGGTTAGCAAAGATGTGAAATTGAGGATGAAACTATTTCTGAATAATCGGAATATATAGACCCTGTGACCTATCAGGCTGTGTATGAATCAATGATCATCATCAGGTAGTCTTTGAACTTTTTCTACCCACCCACCCCAATAATTTAATTAAATAAAAGATCTGGTAATATTGTGATCATCCATGATCTCAAGTAACACTGCAGGACGACTTGTATTTACAACAATAATGAGTAATGGCCTATTGTGAAATGTCATTGTTTAAACAAAACCTTCAAATTGAAAGGAATAGCACTAATATTGCTAATCCAGAACATGGATGTACTGCTTATTATTTGGCAGTACTGCCAATATGTAACCAATAATCAATAACCAATATGTCCATCTTCTGGACTACAATATTGCTTTCAAAAGTGAACTTTGGAAGTACCCACTATCAAAGACATACATGCAAATATACATAAATTAGAATGTAGTTATTATTTGTTCTTCAGGTAATGTTATTTCATGATAGCATTATCATTTATATCTATTTCAGATAACAGAAGAGCCATGTTATGTGCAGCAGTGATGACATAAAATGTATAATGGGAGAGTTTTAGTGCAGGCTACAGTTACAGCAGTACTTGGCAACCATCCTGTTTACCCATGCTGTCGTCAATGTTATAACAAGTTACACCATGATTTACATAGAAACAGGTTAAAGAGTTGTGCTATCATGTATTTATATTATTAGCATTTTAATAGGAGCTATTGCATGTATGTAGTTTAACATCAGAAATGTGTGCTACTGTACATCTTATCTTAGGGTTTTTGTTTTCTACTTGTAGAGATAAAGTGGGTGAAACTAGATAGAAATCTTGCTTTCTGTCCCAGGGTACTTCAGGGAAAACAGTAAAATTTGCCAAATTATATTAAATATATATGAAAAATTTAAAAGTCATCTTTTTTCTTTCCTCAGTTCTAAGCTGTTATTAAAATAACTTATTTTAAGGTCTCCAAAATTGAGACACACATCTAAATGCTGTTACATACATGTACAAAGTAATGAAGTTGTTTATTTATCTAATGTCTTGGTTTGGTTTTGTTCTTGTTTCAGCTGGTTGTGTTGATTGAAGTGATAACATTGTTTATCTAATGTCTTGATTTGGTTTTGTTCTTGTTTCAGCTGGCTGTGCCGAGCATGTCAGATTGAGCACCAGTCAGATAATGTCAGTTGGCGTTATTGTCTCAACCTCACAATCGTGGACGGTGATTCTGCATGCAGTGTGGCAGTGTTTGGCAAAACACTTGAACCATTCTTCGGAGTGACTGCTGACAAATTTAACAGGTGAATTTTGAGGCGACTGAGAGCAACCTCCTAAAATGCCCCTGTCATTTCAGTTTGAAAGGAATGAGATATTGCTAGCTAAACAGAACAAATCACAATTTTAATTAATTAAAAAAAAAAATAGTATGTTCAGAAACAAAAATAATTTTGGCTTTTGTTATATGTACTGGCCTTAGTGGTGTGGTCGTTAAGCCTTCAGACTCACTGTTGATAGACAATGGGATCAAATCTCAGTTAAAAGCATGGAATTTTTAATTACCCAAAGACGGTATTATATTTATATTGACTTCTAAATGAAAAAAAGTATTTAAAATGTTTTACTCCCTATCTGGAAACAAATAATCTTCTACAGTTTGAATGTTAAGTACTATTTAAAATGAGTTGTTATTAATTAAGTCTAAAAAGGTTTAGAGAAAAAAAAATCACATGTATTGAAGGTCACATGATTAGTCAGAATATACATAAATAAATATGTGGATAGAAGACAGATTCTTATATTTGATGGTTAATGTTAGATATTTTAAAGTTTAAATCAAAATGTTTAATTTCTTATGTTAAAAACATGTGACATAGAAAACATGTACTGTAGTTATTTTGCTTTGTATATTGGCAAATATGATATTATAAATGGATATATGAAAAGCTAAATACCCAAAACACTGCAAACTCTTGTTTTCCAGCATCACAGCGAGCCTAGAAAGTGAAGGTGATGCTGAAACAGTCCACAGAAGCCAGGAGGAGACGTTTGTTGGCAACTCTTTCCTGTTTGGATTCAAGACTCATGCTTCCATTGCAAGATTAAAGAACAATTCATCTTCATCACCTATCACATTATCCCAGATAAGACATGGTGGCAAGGTTGCCAAGAGCAAAACTGGTTACCATGACAGCAACAAGTTGGTTGCTGTGTTGATGATGTCTCCTTACTTATACCCACTGCCAACTGTTGCTTCCAACATTTATAAGTTGAAATCTCATCTCAAACACAGGGATTTAATTTTACCACTGCTAAATATTGCTTCCAGCATTCTCCACAAAGATAAGTCTGAAACACATCTCAAATGCAAAGATTTAATGTCTTCTCAAAACAGCATTCTAGGAAAGCAAGATGATTCGATTAGAAGTCAGATATCATTTAATAAGCCAGAAGAAAGTTGCAGTTCAAGCACAGAAACGCTCTGCTCTTCAAGATACTCTTCTTTTGGACAAAGTACTCTTGGGTTCAGTTGTGAAGAGTCACTTTCCAAATCATGCAACAGAAGTTCCTTTCCTAGTGTTAAAAAGTATGCATGTGAAGTAATAAATGGAAATTCTATTTTATCTGGATCTCAGCCAGCAGAACATAGTCCTACTTCAAGTCTGTTATCTGTAAGTTCACTTGGAATTCCAGAGAGAGTTAGAAATAACAGTGATGGGAAGCTGAAGATGTCTTCATGTTACAAGACTAGCCAGCCAGCTTGTACAAATGTGATTTCAAGAAGTTTGTCAAATATCTCACAATCTTTGACACATTCACTAAAAAAGAATAAAGTACTGGAAAATAATAAACACCATAAGAACCATAAAGATCATATTATTGGCTATACCAAGAATAAAATGCCATTAAAGAATGGGGTACACAGTTACAGCAAACAAATGCTCTCCATCACTCAAACCCAGAATGAAATGCTACCAAACAGTGGTTTACACAGTGCTAGCAGACAAAAAGTTACAATTGCATCCAACCTGAATGAAATACCACTAGGAAACAGCAAGTCACAAGAAGACAAGGAAGTCTTAAGAAGGAATGAGATGAGTTTTGAAAATTCTCTTAATGATTCTTCAATACTGTTAGCTATTATACCATCACAGCCATCTGAACATGAAGTGTCTGGTAACCAGATGGAAAGATCATGCTGCTTCCCAGATGTCTTCGTACGCAATGATCCAGAATGCAAGACACCAGTAAAGAATCTTGTTCAAGGCATTGACAATAATATTTCACTATGTCATGATTCTATGGTATCTGATGTGTTTGAACAGGTATTTGATGATGCATCTTGGTTGGAATCACAGTGTTCACAGTCTAACACTTTATCTAAAGGTCAAGAACATGGAGAGATTCCTGAGTCAGACAATAGTGATGATATAAAATGTTCATCTCAGGATTTGGATAATGTGTACAAGAATGAGATGGAAGATCAACATCAAAACTTTAAGCTCTGTCATGAAAGAGAGTCATTCAAGGTTGATAGGCAGAGACATAGTGCACCAGATGAAAAGAAAGCTGTACGGCGTTTGCTTGACAAGTTTATTGAATCTGTCATGGAGGATCTACCTGAATCAGAGGACTTGGATGAATTCTTGAGAAAAGCTTCCACCTTAAGTCAGACAAATGAAAGAGACAATAAAGAATTAATTGTTTCACGAATTGAAGAAAATATATCTGATCATTCCACAGGCAATTATGATATTTCTGTTTGCCCTTCAAGGATACCAGGTAGAAATGTTTGTAAGACAACAGAAGTTGAAATATATAAAACAATGGAAAGTCATTTGAAAAGTCATCAGAAAATATCTCAGAATATGTTAATAAACCAGTCAACTGATAGTGTTAATATTGGTTCAAAAATGTCTGCTAGTAATTCTGCTAATTGTAGAGAATGTTCACAAGAAAATGATGATTGTAACACTAAGAATAGGTTTAATGACAATTTTCATCATACTAGTGAAGCTACTGAAATTACCACCTCTGATATAAACATGGTTTCTGACAGTTCAAAGTTAACAGAACCACTACAGCAAAAGAAAGGGAAGACAAAAAAGTTATGGAATATTCTTCAAGAAAATAAACCTATGAATGCAGACATGGATTCTGACATAAATGTTTCACTTGAAGCAAAGTTTTTAAATGATGCAGCTAAAGAACTTTCTAAAGATGAACAAATGTGTACGTCACTGAAACATATTCAGGCTTATGTTAAGTCTGAAGATTGTAACTCAGATGTCAGTGATTTTATCTATCCTTCAGAAAGCAGTAACATGCAACTATCTCCAATGCTGAATGAGATAGAAAATTATTTGCCTTTAAACGGTATGTCTCAGATTAACACAAGGACTCAAATTATAGAACTTCTCAAAGCCGATTGCAAAATTCAAAGAAATCAAATTCTTAAGGAGCTGAAATGTCATTCTTTAGGAAAATCCTCAAAAAGAGCAGTAGGAAAATTTAGAAAGAAAAAGGTTGTGAGTTCTGGAACATTGAATTATCTGCCACAAACACCTAATAAGTATTCTAAAATATCCATATCTGAGTTTGAAGATACATGTACATTCAAGTCCTATATAAAAAATTCTGGAAAGAAAATGAAAAAAAAGTCTCATACAAAACTTTCTTTGAATGAAACAAAGGGTAATCACATTGGTAAAACTTCAGAGTTTTGTAGTAATGGTGATTCCTTAAAAAGCAAAGAAAACCTGTTTAAAACAAAACATCATGCCATCCACCGACGAGAAATAAACAAAAAACTTAATAAAAATCTTTCTTTAACTACCAGCAGTAATGTTTCTTCAGTCTCTGATGATGTGTCCTTTGTCAATGAAGACACTAGTGATTATCTTGTTCACAGACTGGATGAGGCTGAGAACTGCGACAGTCTTCAGATTGATTCTGCGGCAGAACATGTCTACAACATGGATACAGTTTCCCAACACACAGGTGATGATGATGGAGCAGACAATGAAATAAATAGAAGCAACTCTGATGTGGACGCCAACAACTGTGATATTAAGAAAGATGTCAGTTATAGCATTCTGAATCAAAATCCTGAATCTGAATCTTTGTTTTCTGATTGTAATGAAAGTATCTTTTTATTGAACAGCCAGAATATACACACAACAGTTGTAGATACGCCAGCTCCAAATAACAAGGAATGTTCTAGTCATTTTAATTTTAGCCATAGTAATATAAGTTGTTTCAGCAGCTGCAATGGTTCTGTGGATCTTTTTGATATGTCTGATACAAGAAAAAGTATATCACAAAAATTCACCACCGAATCCACTACCACAAGAAGCTTCAGAAAATCTGTTCCTCAGGATAACTGCAGAAGATCCACTCCCTCAAAATTAACATCAGTAAAAAACTCCAGCAAATGTTTAGGCCATTCTTGTCATGAGACTGCGTGTTCACCTGATTACACGAAAGATGCACATCTGTTTACAGATGATTACTGTGTGTGTGGTGGCAATACAGAGGATTGTAAATGTTTGTCATACAAACCTATCGATTTTGATGAAAGTAAAGTGTTGAATGTTTCATTTGTTGATGACTCTCAGAAGGAGAATGTTGGTGATTCTCCAGAGTTAAAGAAGGTCATGCTAAGCAGCAAGAGCAGACATGTACAATTTTCCAAGAGGTTGAGTCAAGTTAGCTCTGTTAAGCTGATGGACATCCGAATGCGACTAACATCCAGCCCAATTTATAATGTTCACAACTCTTCCTTAAAGTCCTGTCTAAAGAAATCTGAAACTACACCATTGCCAAATTCTGAAGTACCCTTTTCACAAGAACTTTTTTCTCCAAGCCCAATATTTAATACTAATATGCCAGAAAAACAGTGTACAAGCATTGGTTCAAAATGTAGACAGCCACTTACCAGTTTGACTTGTGATGGAAATCACATAGAATCTAGAAACAAGAATAACAATTGTAACTCCCCATACAGTTTTGTAATGTACGATCAGTCTGTTTGCCATCTGAGTGCTGGCTCACCTCTGCTGTTTTCTGAAAGTTCATGTGTTAGTGTAACTCCTAAGAGAGATATGAAGTGTTTTCAGAAAATGATTTCTGGAGATATGGCTGATTCTCCAAATAGTATCTGTGATAACGACAGATTTTTATTACTTTCTTCTCCAGACTTGTTTAGTCCATAATAGGTGATGACTATACTTAAGTCGGGTTCCCAACCTTTTTCGTCCTGTTTAGCCCTGGCAATTTTTCAAAAGTAAATGTTCCCCTACCCTATTTTGTTTAGTAATTTGAGTTTACACTTCTTCCATAATAAAGCAACAGACAAAGGGTATATTTTAAAATACTGTTTTAGCATTATTATTTTAAGTTCAAATAACAAAAACAATAATAATAGCACATAACAATGTTATTTCACTTATTTATGAACAACTAATGATGAACAGATTCCGGTATAGGAGAACGAAACACTGTCAGTAAATGAGCGAATTTACCCCCTGGGTAGACTAAAATGTACGTCCTGGAGTAAATTTACCTCAGGTTGGGAACCCCTGACTTAAGTCTTACCTATGTGATATTCTTATTTGACAAATTTTACTTTAGTAATAAACTTCTACATACACATGCAGCTACTGTGTTTATCATGATTCTGTGCATGTTAGTAAAGGGTTAATTTAGTGGATGGTCTTCGTAATGCTTCTTTATGATGATCGATGCAGTATTCACATTAGTCTTAAATAATTTTCTCTTCACAATTTGTATGCTATTGAAACTGGCCCCAGTAGTACACTAGTTAAGATGTCAGATGGTAGGTACTTGGATCAAATCTCAGTCAAGGGATGGGATTTTTAATCTCGATACCATCTCCAATCCAGTGAGTGCTTCACAAGACTCAATAGGTAGATGTACGCTACTTGCACTGACCAGTGATCCACAACTGGTTTATCAAAGGCTGTGGCATGTGTTGTCCTGTGTGGGAAAGTGCAAGTAAAAGATAATTTGCTACCAGTTGGATAGAGTAGCCTATGTGGTGGTAGTAGGTTTCCTCTGAAGACCATGAGTTGCAAAACGCCATATATCTGAGATCTAATAGCTGCTGAATAGACAATGTGCTAAACAACAGACTAGAAAGACTGAGTTACTGTAATTTTTTTTTTTTTTTTTTAATATTGACTGACTGTAACACACACACAGTGACACACACATATGTAACTACAGGAGAACAATTAAGATGTGATATTAGTAACAATTTAATATATATATATATATATATATATATATAAGACTTCTAGACTTGAATAATAGATGTAGCTGTTTTTAACAAAGGCTAGTTTGACACAGGGAAGAGAAATTCTGATTGTAGTGCAGTCATGACCAGGACTAAACAAAAGATCATGCCCAGTTTCAGGTTTCAGAGGATGTTTCACTCGTAACACTATGTGTCTTTATTTAGATGTGTGCATTGATACCCATTGGTAGGTAACAATTTGTAATACCTACACACTCCCTGGATGTTCACAACAGTAGGACTCATTGGGAGGGGGGTGGGGGTTGACAGATACCACCAGTTGGACAATAGCTGCTGAAGAGACAATGTGCTAAACAATAGACTAGAAAGACTGAGTTACTGTAATTATTTTTTAACATTAGGAAAACCGTTAAGATGCATGACCAGTACTAGACAAAAGATCATACCCAGTTTTGGAGGATGTTTCACTCGTAATACTATGTGTCTTTATTTAGATGTGTGCATTGATACCCATTGGTAGGTAACAATTTGTAATACCTACACAACAGTATGACTCATTGGGGGGGAGGGGGGTTGACGGATACCACCAGTTAGACAATATGATATAGAATTACCTTTCAGATATATCTGTTGTATGTTCATGAAGGCAAGTGCTTGCAGTTTCATTGGTTAATGTTACTAATATGTATCTAACATTAGACTCAAAAACCGTCTAGCGAGCTGCTGCAAGCACTCATCCTCCAGAAGTCCTCTTGTAGTCATGAGTATATCATTGGTGCAGACTATCACGATATGTGCTTACATGTTCCTTGGACTCTGCCTTATACAGAGAATATGTTTTGAACAGGATAACACTTTTGTCATTTTATTAAATTTCAAAATTGAATGTATTTGTGAGCACAGACACGGTGACTGTGTGGGAGGGTGGGTGGTGATGGTGGTGGGAGAGTGGAATATGGCCTGAACCTCTGAATGGAAAAATCGAATGTGAACAACATAACTATTTTCTGATCAGAACTTCATTAGCTCGTTTTGAAAATCAGTAGAGACTATATTTTGAGTTCAATTTGAGAGAAGCCTCAAGGAACTGTGTTTAAATAAATGGATTTTCAAATTCATCAGATATGTTTATTCTACAAATTACCATCAAGCCTTATAGCATCTAAAAGGTAAATAGAAAATAGTATTTCATTATTTGATGATTCAAGCTAGGGTATTTAGAAAAATAAATTCAGTTAATGTGTGAAACAGATAGATTCTTGAATGTATGTTTTTGCGTTCTGTATGAAAATAAAGGATACTTTGTCTTAACGAAACCCCAACACATTGGTTAATCGCAGGCTTTTAGGCGACCACCACCATATCTAGCTTAGTCTTACCGATTAACAGCAAGATATCTATGAGGTTTACAGTGGCAAAATGTGACATACTATGTCAGCCTTTGTTAAACCAGTCGTGGATCACTTCCTAAAACAAGAAATTGTTCATTGGGTCTGCTAAAGGGCATCGCACCTGTGAGTTACATCCCGATTCGTGGAGTAAAATATAGCACCTCTGAGTTACTTCCCTATCCCTGGAGTAAAATATAGCACCTCTGAGTTACATCCCCATCCCTGGAGTAAAATATAGCACCTCTGAGTTACATC
>JAULBS010009998.1:0-11181 GCA_032355785.1 Symmetromphalus regularis | reverse complement strand
ATTTCTATGTCATAACACAAATACAATTTTCTCACAATATCAGAAGATGCATAGGAATAGCATTTTTGAAAAGTATATTTAGTTGGTAATCATTCAGTTACAAAATATTTTAATGTTGACCAATAATATTTTTAGCTATGCAACTTTAAACCTGCATGTCTGTATGAACTTTGATTATGAAATAAAACTATATTTAAGTGCAATTATTTTTATGTTGTCAGTTGTTGTACATGACAACAAATTAAAAACAGTTGGGTATATAATTTCAACTTCATAATTCACAATGGAGTCAGGACGCCCTAAAATTTGTTTTGGACTCTCCATATTTTCACTCATGAGTCCACGGACTCTCCATATTTTTGTATGAATGAGAATCCTATATTTCTGGAGTTTATTTTTGACTCTCACTTACCGTACAAAATTTTTTAATAAACAACTTGTAGGTAGGTAATATTTGATAAAAAAAAAGCTGGTCCTCCAACTTTTCAAAGCGGAGCCCTGGTGACCACCTCAATTCTCAACGAATTTCCAACACTGTAATATGGATGGATTTTTGTATTTGTATCTTGGTTTACCATACTTTAAATTATTAAATTTGTTTACATCTGTTAGGTGGTGATGATCGTCGTGTTTTGCTGTGGAATGTTTGCAAAGCAATCCACGATGTTGGCAAACCAGTCAGTATGAAAGGTGAACACAACAGCAATATTTTCTGTCTTGCTTTTGACAACTACAACAAGAAGATCTTCTCTGGAGGTATGTGTATTTGCTATTTACATTTTCTGAAAGTGGGATAAATATTTTTTAAATGGAGTTTTGTTTTAAAAAAAGGATTGAAATATGACCACATCATGTGGAACCATAACTGTTTTTGAACACAATTTGTCAGTAGTTTTGTCGTCTAACAAACATGTTATCATAAAAGAAATTCTTTCCTTCCACATAGGATTCTCTTTTTCAGAACCTTTTGAAAGTGGTATTAACACCAAAGGGTTTTATATTAATTTTTACACGAGCAGGACATCATCCATAACCTTTTATATATCACTTCATTTAAGTTGCTTAGTAAACATATTTTATTCCTGAAACAGAAACAAAATGGAATTCTTGAAAACATGAAAGCTTTTTTTGAAAAGGATAGTCACTGGGTCTACAAATGTTAAATTTGGAATTGTTTGCACTTCAATAAATTATCTTTTGTATTGAACAAAATTAAAACTTTGAAACAAAATTTGCATTTCTTTTGTGGTTGATAATAAATAATAATCATGATCATCTTAAACCTCTTTCCTTGTGTTGGAGAATGCTTAAGTGGTAAAAATGTTGCAAGTCTGGTTGGCCATCATCTCATTTACTTCCCTTCCCCTAAATCTAGTAAATGCTTTAATTTTTAATGGCCAGAGTAGTGAGTACAAAATATAGGTTGAATTTGAGATGAAATTGGCTAGGGAGCAGTCTTCCTTTAGATAAATATGAGAAAGATTTGAGTATTATATCTAGTAGTAGTAAATATATTTATAGGTTTATGTGGACAGACTAAGTTTAAGTAACATTTTAAATGTATTTTCAGGCAATGATGAGCAGGTTGTTGTTCATGATGTACAGACGTAAGTACTTTTGGGTTTCTTTTTTCTTCTGAATCATTCATATAAATATACACATGCAGTATGCTACCAGTGTGGTATAGAAACTTTACTCCATGGTATATTTTATGGGGAGTGAAAAACACTGTCTCACACAAGATACATTCTTTAAAGTACCTTTATACTATTACGATATTTTAAAAATACATGTACCTATATATAAAATAATTTTTCATTGATGAAATCAGAGACTGCTTTTACCGAGACAGATCTCAATTTCTTCATCTGAATAAAGTTAGAAAAGGTTTTACTGATTACGTGCAGATATTGGTTTGATTACCTATGTTGCTTCTATCCTCAGTGGTGTCACCTTAGATGTGTTCCGCCATGAAGATGCTGTTTATGGGTTGTCATCTGATCCTAATAATGATAGTGTTTTTGCCAGTGCTTGTGACGATGGCCGTGTCTTGATATATGACATTCGAGAACCTGTTGAAAGTGGTAAGTTTATGTATAAGATTAAAGTTTTCTTTTTAGCAGTTTATCAAATACTGTGTAAGGAAAGGAATGTTTAATGACACACCAGTATTTAATAAGCAGTAGACTTTTTATTTTATTTTTTATATTACAGGCAAGTGAAAATCAAATGCTTTCAGAATGTTACCTTTTTAATAATGTTAAATATATGTATGTAACAACAATGAAATGTTCTGTTAAAAAGGTTTTATGCTTAAATATATTGTTTTAATACTGTATAAAAAGTATATATATTTTTTTTTTAAATGTTATATTCACCCCTACTTTATGGACCATCACCAACATATAAATTATAATAATTGAAGTAAACTAATAACGTATATATGTAGTAACTAAGCACGTCCACGTTCCACCATAAGGTGGAATCCATAAAGAAAATCCACAAAAACATGTAGAATGCTCTCTTAGGCTGTTATTCCTGTTTTAATTTTTTTAGATGTTGTTGCATGAATGATTGTGTATCTATTTTCACATGCATTGGGTGATCATTTCCCACCACACCCCAGCCAGGCAGTCTCGCACTGAGTCACATCTCGGTTCATATCAAATGGTATTAATGCAAAAAAAAAAAAAAAAAACCCAAAATATCTGGAAACATGACTTTGTACTTGTTTCCAAATTAATCAATTTTATTTTGCTTCTATCTCTGGTATAACATTAACAAAGTGTTGATAAAGTTTACCATAATTATATAATTTTATTTACCAGATCCATTTTGCCTGGCAAACTATACTTCTTCCATGCATGCTGTGATGTATAACCCTATGGAGCCTCGATTACTGGCTGTGGCCAATGCTTGGGAGGGAGTAGGTTTGTGGGATATCCGCAAACCTAAAACGTATGTTTTTAATTGTTATTTTTGTGTTCATGTTTACAAAATTTGACAGTATCTTTGTTTATTTATTGTGTTCATTTAATGACAGTGGTCTTTAGGCTTTTAAAAATGGTTTAAGAGAACTTGCTGAAAAGAAAAAAAGTAGAAATTATTTTTGATTTTTCTTTACCACTTTCCAATTCTAGACATATTTCTGAATTAGACGGATACCAATTGTGCAGTTGCATATATTTTCTTGTTTCATATTAACTATTTAATAAAGGTGGGAAAATGATAGAACATTACAGCATGTTTTTGCAACTTGAGTTACTTAGTTATTTTTGTCTATAGATGTAAGTCAGTCGCATTGTTTCAGCTATTTCCATTACAGTAAACATCTGTTAAAACCATTCAGTAAAACTAGCCTCTGTTTGTGAATGGCATCTGGAAACGATATAGGGTTTCCAAATGCTATTAAATGATTACAGAAATAGCTGAGAGTTACATTTATCTACGCTAATTCAAAATATAGCATGGGGATTCTCGACAGACATGGAGCATTGTTGTCAAATGTGCCTGAGAAGTGATTTTAAAGCATCATTCAGTATATTAAATGCTCTTCATGCTGTGATAGCTAGTATCTTAGATTGTTGAAATACAGCTTCAATGAATGATGTTTAGAAAAGTCTCTTTGAAAGTTGCTTTAATTTATTTTTTATGCTATGGTCTGTTAGGATTGTCACTATGAACATTTATCTTTGTGAATATTTTTCATGTGGTTATTAGTTTAAGAAATCCGTGACAATATGTTAGATGCTGGTGGATCTGCTGTGTTTTTATCCTATGCATGTATGTTTAAATTAAATTTTAATTAGTGGATAGTGAGTATAGAAAACAACTGACTTCCCATTTTCTCAGTTCACAAAAATCCCTCTATCAAAACCAGCAAGAGTGGTATTAGTATAATACATTTACTGGTGCAGTATAATTAGCATAAGTTGTGTATCACCCACTATACATGAAACATATATTTAGTGTATTTGTTTAGTGTTTTGGATGGGCAAGGAAAAATATATTGTGGACACGTATAACAAGGGTATATTATGTCTTCAGTATTAAATGTAGCATGGGAATACATTGTACATATTTCATACAGATGTTTGTTGAGATATGGTGGCAGCTATGTGAAAGATAGCTGTATGAGTGTTCGAATAAGTAAACTTGGTGATCACATCATTGCACTGCGTCGACGTCAGCCACCAGTGTTGTACAACATACATAGTGCCGAGGTGGCCTGCGAGTTTGACCATAGTGGATACTACAACTCGTGTACAATGAAGAGTTGTTCTTTTGCTGGAGATCGGGACCAGGTAAGTACCTAGAACTTAACTTTAGCCTGTTTAGGTACAAAGTGGGAGCAGGATGTAGCTCAAACGGTAGTGTGTCTGCCTGTGAAGCTGTCGGTCGTCGGATCGATCCTTCTCGGTGGATCCATTTGCAGTGGTCCACCACTGGTTCATCAAAGGCCATGGTATGTGATGTCCTGTCTATGGGACAGAGCATATAAAAGACCTTGCTGCTTATCAGAGAGAGTAGCCTATGTGGCAGCAGTGGGATATTTCTGAAAAATATATCATATTGACGTCCAATAGCCGATGATAAGATAAAAATCAGTGTGCTCTAGAGGTGTTGTTAAGTAAAACAAACTTTTCATCTCAATCATTATTGTATAACGTGTGTTAGGGGTTGCCCTAAGCTTCATGTCTAATTTTTTTTTAAAGAAGCCAGTTTTTGCTTATTTTAAAAATATTTCTGATGAACCTGTTAAAAAAAGCTCAGTTTCAGAAATTAAGTTGCTCTTTAACGTTTTTAATAGTATTTAAATATTATGTCCTTCAATATTCATTGAAATTGTTTTGATTGTGTGAAACTAATAGTTGTATTTAATTCTTTTCAGTACATCTTGTCAGGGTCTGATGATTTCAACCTTTACATGTGGAGGATTCCAGATGATCTAGAAAACAGTAAGACATATTTACCATATTTAACCGGGAATAAGCCCATGCCCATGAACAAGCCACCCCTATTTTTAAGACATTTAAAGAATTGGGCCTATATCCGTGAATAAACCCATCCCTAAAATTTCACGATTTTTGTAGCCTTTGTTATAAAAAAAATCCAACTTTGTGATAATAAAAACAGCCTGTCATAATATGCAATCAGTCCTGTTTGGTTGAGATGAAATAAAATAAAACATTGTTCTACTTATTATCGTTATTCAGGCATGGATGCAGTATTTCTGAAAGGGGGTTCCAAATGTGATGAGTGAATGGAACTGGGGGGGAATGGTTAAATTTAACAAAGAGAAAAGGGGAGGTCTGGACCCCCCTCTGGATCTGCTACTGTTGGAAATTATTTATATTACAAGTATGCAATTTAACATTATTTTATAGTTAGTTTTAGTCTTTTACATTAGTTTTAGTCTTTTAAAACAGTTTGTTTGCAATTTACTATCAGCTGCGTTTTTTTTTATTTGCCAAGGCCAAGTTAAAACATCTAACAAGGAAATATCAGTTTCAGCATGAATCACACGTGAATCTTGTTTTGATCAAAGCCGAGAATGCTTCTAGTTGTTGGAAAAATGTCACATCGTAATAAGATTGTCTGTGTGCACAACAGTTAATTAACCCATGTGGGTTGTTTCATTTGTGATTATCGTTACAATACCATTTAAGAAAAACAATCCATCTCAGTTTTATGAGGGGGATACTCATTAGGTAGATATATCACAAAAGCATACCGTATGTATTGCATTCAGCAAGTATTGCAATATATCTACTAACCCTCAACCCACCAAGAAAAAAGTTAGCTATGATCCTACACAAGTTTAATTTTGACTGGTGGTTATTGCTGTTCATCAAAGGATCAAATCTGATGCAAGAATACATTGTTTTAATTTAGAACTGAGACAGAGCTCACTCACGAGCTGTGAACTTTGGGGACTTGTGTGTCTGGGGGTGGGGTATATCGAGATCATGGCATGTATTGGATTGGTTGAATATTTGTCAGTATTAATTAATAGGTGTTGAAGAATTCTCTTCCCTTTACAAATTAATTTAAAAAATAGTGTTACACATCAAAGAAAGAAAATAACACTGTTAAACAATCTTGGGTTGGCATGCACATAACTGTTTTACATTGTTTAATATTGCTTTTGTTTTCTTCATGTTAGAAAAATATTAAAGGTAGTCTTATTTTTTCATTCTTTTTTTTATATTTATATTTTCTAATAATAATGAAGTTCATTACCAAACCAAATGTAATAAAATGCTAAAACATTAAAGTTATCACCATTCTGAGACAGGACTGTGCTTTTATAAAGTTTTCTTTTCCTTCCTGATTCATTGTCTTTCCCTAGTGAACAGGCCACCTGCTCGTGAATAAGCCCATCCCCCACTAAGAGGCAAACAAACTGCTTTACTGCCCTGGGCTTATTCCCGGTCAAATATGTTTTTTTTGCATGGGACAGCAGAAAACATAACTACCATGTCCACATGCACACCTCATTGTTTGTTATGAACTTAAAACGAACTTAAGTATTTTATGAAATTTTGAGCCATTTATTAATAATCAGGCATGGTACTACTTCAAGAAATCGTGGAATTCTGCAAAAAGCAAAAAATAAATGATTTTAAAATAATAATAGAAGAATATTAAAAAAAAATCCTTGATTGTTCTCTCTGCATGAATGCGTGCGGTGTCAGTACATCATCCTTGCATTCAATACAGGCTAGCATAAGCGGACGCCATGTTTAAATTTCACTGGTTTCAAAGGTTCTCATTGGGTTTAACATGAAGCACCAAACCTAGTCTAGCTAGCAGTTTTCTTCTGAATGCAACCATTTCTGCACATGTGCAGTCATCGTTGTCTAATGTATGATGTATTGTCATCATGAGGGGAGATATCGTTCCGTGCAAAACATCATCAGCAGTAATTGACACAAGTGAAAAATAGGTGGCGCTGGGATTGGTTGGATATAGCGTATCAAGGGGAAAGACTGTTGAAATATTTCGAGAAATGTTTGCAGTTTGAAAATTTCCTACACTTTTTGTGGCAAATAGGCTCTGTTCCATCATTTGAAGGGAAAATCCCCCTTGGACCCTCAGCATAACGTTTCCTTGAAAACCATTATTTGTCAGTACCATGTCTGATAATGTACCTGTGTACTAGGTGAAGTACTATTAGCTGGAATGGAACAAACTTATATATATGTTCAGCCATTAAAACAGTCCATATATATTAGCAATACAAACAAAAATCCTTTTCATTTAAAAATAATAAGCTTTGTATCCACAGATCCACTTGTGAGCAAAGCTCATGCCGTTCTCAAAGGTCACCGGTCTATAGTGAACCAAGTACGCTACAACAGTTCCGACAGTCTCATCATCTCATCAGGTGTGGAGAAAGTTATCAAGGTAACTTATCTTTAGTTATACATTCTGGATTAGTAGATGCTAATACAGTCATAAAACAACACAAATTTTAATTACATGTCAGCTTTAAAAAGCTTTAAAGACCTAAAGTTGTTTTTGTTCTGGTGTAATGTAGATATTTATAGTCTTATTGTCTTGGGTAATTTTAATTACTGACTTGTTACTTTTACGTATCAAAGGTGACCAATAATTTTGTGGCAAAAACATTTATAAAGATCTTTTAAATTACAAATATCTTTTTTTTAAACTGAGGGATGGGAGCATGCATTTATTTTTGTTTAAAATAAATGTTAAGATAATTATTAAAAATTACCCATTTACTTTTCAGTTGTGGAGTCCATTCATTCTGCCTGCAAGTAGTGGATCATCTCGAAATGACAGGCCAGTTTATACACCAGAAGAATACATCAACTTGGTATTAAGAAGTGGCCATATTATGTCACATGACTACACCAACCAATCAACCGAAGAGGACCCTAGGATGATGGCTTTCTTTGATAGTTTGGTACAAGGTGAAGTGGAATATGGTAGCACAGAGGATGATCTTTCCAGTGACGAAGAGGAAATGTTTGAGCTCATGATGCGAACAAGATATTCAAACCGTAGACAAGCAAGAAATGCTCAAGACAATCCTCATGAAACTGTTCCACCTGACAGTGTTCGTGATAATGAAAATGTTCCAAATGCCTCGGAGCTTGGTGTAAACCATGTAAATCTGCTTGACGATGACAGCACGCTCAGTTCTACATCCTCTGATGAGGCAGCAGGAAGTGAATTCAGTCCTTTTACGCTTGCTTTTGCTAGTGTTAGTGCTGCACAGACTGCTGAGGGTGTTGCTAGTAGTTACGACAGACTGTTGGAGAGTCACTTACAGGCTACAGTGGCTGCTGATTCAGCTGTAGAGCCTGGTGTGCTGGACGGACAGCTGGCAGATTCTCAGAGGAAAAGTATTGCTGAAATTATTGCACAAAATAGACAAGAAATACAAAGAGCCAAAGAAATTAAAAACAAACTTTTGTGTAAAAAGAAGAAAAGTGCCACAAAGTCAGGACGTCTATTTGTGACATCAACCAGCTCAGACACGGACTCTGAACAAGAAAGTTCAAATGTAAAACCAGTTCAGATTGGGCCTGACAATAAGGAGAGTGATGGTGCAATAGAAACGGTTAAGAAAATGTCAGATAACAATTTGGTAAAGTGTCACCTCAAAAGGCTTAGAGATCTTAGAAACAAAGCACTGATAACAGATTGTGATAGCGATGTTGACACTAGTGCCAGTAAAAGAACAAAAGCAGACAATGAAGAGGTATCCTCTTTGATAACTCCAACCAGTTCAAGTTCCAATCATAACAGCTGTAAAGATGTTAACGGATCAGGACTTGGTCCTTACATTCACCAGTTGGATTTGAACCATAATGCAGCTGAAAGTATTTCTGGAGATATACATAGTACTGGTACATATACTAGTACAAATAGTACCAGCATAAATAATACTAACACCTACTGTATTAGTACACATTGTTCTAGTTCTGTAACACCCAGCACGTCAGGAAACTGTGATTTAAACTCTTCTTTTACAAATGCTGATCGGAGTGACGCAAACCAAGTGTTCAGTGATAGTCACACAGTTTCATCTAATGGTGATTTTTCCACTACATGTAATGCAGACCCTTCTACAAGTTATTGTGATAATGATCAAAAAACAAGTGACAAGAAAAACAGTAAACCTAGGAATAATAATAGTGATAAAAACCAGCCAGTTTGGTCAGAGTTCAAACGCTTTAAGAATAAGGTTGAGCGAGCGAGACGCTATTATCGCAAACACACTTCCAGTGATGACGATACATAGGTTTTATTAACCTAGTCACTGATGCAGTTCATTTAATTTGTTTATTTGTACAGATGGTTTAGATGATTTATTACAAATATTAAAGAAATGGTTATTTTCTTAGTCTAAAATGTTCTGACATGAAAGAGAAAAAAAAGTGATGTTTTCAGTGCTCACCTTTCGTCATTTTGTTATATCTGGTAAAATTGCATAGCTGCTTTCCCTATTTGAAATTTCTCACATGGAATGATTGAGGTGAGCAGTGGATTGGTTGCCTGCTATTTCCAAATGGAGACAGTTATAAAGTACAGTGTTCCACATTTTCACGGAAAATGAGGTTATTCCGACCTCCTTGTACAAAAGTCAGGGGGTATTCATACATCTAGAGAGGAAACTCAAAGAGTATAAGCCACCAAACAGAGCTTAAATTAACTTGAACGTGACAGTTATAAAAGTAAAATACTAAAAGATGTTTTGATCACTATGTAATTTTTACTGATGAAGTTATAACTGTTATAATAACTAATGTGATCAAGGATAGCAGACCCAATTACATGTACGTTCAATCTGCAGCTGAAACTATACCTCAGTAAAAAAGCGGTACTTTTATACAATGTACCTCTTACGGCAGATTGCCATTAAGTGTTCATACCCTTTCCCTCCCTTCTTATTACATGATTTTGAGCACCAGGAGGTACTATACCTCGATTTCTATCTCATCTGGAACACTGCCTGGTGACTAGGGAATTTGACATTTAAAAAATTGTAAACTGATAAAACAAATTAAAAATAAATAAAAATTAAAGTATGGTCTAACACTGCACTGTTTGGAAAGGGTGATAATGGAAATTGAAGAAATCTATAATACATGATCAGTGACACTTGACCTCTTTAATACGAATACATTATTAATCTTCAGTAAAATTGTCTTTAGTCTTTTTAATTTAAAGTTAATGGTTTGGAGACAGACCTTTGTTTCAAACATTTTACAGTATAAACTATAATACAAATCTGGCACAAATTTTTAAATAAATAGATTTTCATATTGTCGTCAAAAATATAGTATTAATACAACAAATATATATGTAATTATGTAATATTACACATTGAAAACTTACAACCAAAATAAACTACAACCACAATAAAATATAATGCATATACATGTATGTATGTATGTACACCTACAGTACATACACGTGTACATGTGTGTACATGTATGTATGTTTATTGAGGATATGGAAAATTTGAACATTAAAATGTCTATTCCTTTGGGTAAGAAGTTATTGTGTTTGCCTGCAGGTCCATGACGACAGGTATTATTGTCTTCCTACTTGAGATTGGCAGATCAAATCTGATTGATTAAAATTGTATAACAATGCACACACTGTTTAAAATTATATAACATATTTCTAACAGAAAACACTGATATAATTATTTCAAACTTTGTTTCTCAAATCCTGTGTATCTTAAGGCATACTTCTAGTCCTATTAAATATCATAAAATAAAAATGTATTTTGTTGTACATACATGTATAGGTCTACATGTTTTACTCATCTGCATGTACATACATGTATCTCCAAGTGGCTACTGTATACTAGTCACAAACAATTATGAGATATGAAATTTCTTCCTTTGGTTGAAGATAATTAGTTCTGACTGTGTATGGATTAATGTGGTTCAACTGTATACATATATGTTGGTATAAACACATTATGTATCTGATTTCAAGACCAGGCCTGGAAATAATTATTTTTAAAAAATGTTTCTACAATAACTGCAGCTAGAAGAAGCCAAACGTGGTAGAATTTATATACTATAGGCTGTATATATATAAAGAAGAAGGGATGGAGAGAGAGAGAGACAGAGAGAGAGAGAGAGAGAGAGAGAGAGAGAGAGAGAGAGAGAGAGAGAGAGAGAGAGAGAG
>JAULBS010009987.1:0-11182 GCA_032355785.1 Symmetromphalus regularis | reverse complement strand
TATATCTGAACTATGATTATGCAGGGACACATCTAAAGTTACGTTTATGGACAGTTGTCTGTTGTATAAAAGTTGTAATTAGATCAGTTTCGACTATATACATACATGTTTGATATATTATATCATTCGGTACAATTTAGATTTGAAAAAAAATAATCCAACACATCATGAAATTATTTTGAGCATGTTATTGATTCCGAAAGTTTTACAATAGTGGCCAGATCACTATGGTAACCATAATAATGAGAAAACACTGACAAAGTATGTAATTTTACAGTTTGAGATATTGAACTTTCTCACGCAAGCACAATGAACCAATTTACTAATGGAATTCCTGTGTGAGAATGATCTAGATGTTGAATTTGGTTCCATATGCTTCGTTCAACAGAGGAATACGTTCAACAGAGGAATACATGTACGTTCGACAAAAGAGTGTCCAATTTTATGATCAGATGGTTAACAATGTTACATTTTGAGACATTAAAGCACAGTATCACATGTGCTTTTTAACTGTTAATGTGTGCATGATGTAACTTTGAAAATATGAACTAAAAATTGGAATTTTAATGAGGTCATTCTGCGATTTTGTCATGGTTTTCTCATACAACCTCACAAATGCCACCAAAAGGCCCAATTTGCCTGGTACAGAAATATAATAACTTCCAGGCTGGCCACCTAACATACATGTATGGTTTGTACAAACACAAAAATGTTGAGCGAGGCTCAGTGGTCCAGTGGTAGGACATTGGATTCTCAAGCTGAAGATCATGGTTCAAAACCCATCGGAGGCTGTCTCACACCCGACGTGTCCTAATTTCCAAATGTTTGACATCCAATAGCCGATGTTTGACATCCATTAGCTGATGTTCGACATCCAATAGCCGATGTTCGACATCCAATAGCCAATGTTTGACATCCAATAGCCGATGTTTGTCATCCAATAGCCGATGTTTGACATTAATAGCCAATGATTAATAGATCAAAATGCTCTAGTGATGTCATTAAACAAAACAAAAAAAAGATTTAAAAAAGGAGAATGTTGACTATTTATATTACTTGACATTTAACATTTATTTATTCAGGCGCGGATGCAGGATTTGTGAAAGGGGGCACTCCAAATATATATTTCTGAAAGGAGGGGGTCCAAATGTGATGTGTGAATAGGACTGGGGAGAATGTTTTTTTAATTTTCACGTCCTTCCACTTGGAAAATGGTAAAAAAAATATATATATATACGAGAAAAGGGGAGGTGCAGACTCCCTAGACCTCCCCTGGATCTGCTATTGTTATTTAACGACACCTCAGAAAAAGAAAAAAAATATCGGTTTTTGGGGGTCACACTATGGTTACTTCAAACATTTATCCTAACATATATACATTATTTCCAAACTTATATACAAACAAATCAACAATTTCAAAACATATATAAACAAAATATATACACAATATAAAAACCTGAAACAATATTATTTTGATGCTAGGATTTTCTGTGTTTGTATTTCCCATCAATCTGTGATCCGAGATACTCATTCCATCTTTGCTGGGTCATGGGCACAAATTTTACAGACTTAAAGTGTTCTCTAGCATCTGATGTCTTAGTCTTTCTGCTCATGGACACATTAAGTTGGACAATTGTATTGTGCTGCAAAGCTGCCAACATATCTATTTTTGAAATTATAATCTTGGGCTGATTTCTAACGTAGCTGTAGCGTGTGTTGTGTAACGTTGCTCTCAACAGGTTCAGACTAATCAGGTCTGGATTGCCATCACCATCAACATCAGCCACGGCATCTGAAAAAATGAAAATGCACATTACATAACTGACTTCGTTAGGGTAACAATAATTTAAATGAAAACAAATTTGCATGTTAATTGTCAAATAGTCCTGCATGTACGTGTGGACATTTCACTGAACATTTTCTACGATATTATGCTTTATACAGAGTAGTTCAAAATACCCATCCATCAAACTGTCTTAATTATAACTGTAAAACCTTACTAATTGAGATCCCAGGCAAGAAAATATTAATATATTTTACATCAGTTCAGAACTTCATCAGTAACAGCAAAACCAGCCTTGGTTATGCTGTTAGTCTTATGTCAGTTATTCTGTTCTAAATGAAAATTGTTTACCTGTTGTTCTTACTAGTGGTTCAAAAACTGAACAGAAATTCACCGATTTTGTCACTGGATCCAGTTTTACGCACGAGCTTTCGTTTCCTTTTGTCTTCATTTCTACAACACACAGTCAAATGATAATTAAACGAAATTTAACAAAAAATATTATAGTATGTACATATGTAGAAGTATGTATTAAAAAAAATAGCTGTTATTTATTTTTGTGTCTGGGGGTTAATACTCATTGTTAATAAAAAATTTATGAACAAAAACTCAAGGATGCCTTAAAAATTTGTAATTATTAAAAAAAAAATTGTGTTTAATGGCATACCAGTACACTGGTTAATGAGCATTATTAGGTATCAAAATAATGGCATTTTTGACATATGGTTCACAAAAGAAACCTGCTACTGCCACATACATGAAGTCTATTATTTTCAATTAGTAACAATGTGTCTTCCCAAAGACAGTACATAAGGTACCATGGCCTTTAGTATACCAGTCATGGCATTTAGTATTCCAGTCATGACTTTTAGTATTCCAGTCACGGTCTTTAGTATACCAGTCTTGGCCTTTAGTATACCAGTCATGGCCTTTAGTATACCAGTCATGGCCTTTAGTATACCCGTCATGGCCTTTAGTATACCAGTCATGGCCTTTAGTATACCAGTCATGGCCTTTAGTATACCAGTCATGGCCTTTAGTATTCCAGTCATGGCCTTTAGTATTCCAGTCATGGCCTTTAGTATACCAGTCATGGCCTTTAGTATACCAGTCATGGCCTTTAGTATACCAGTCATGGGCTTTAGTATACCAGTCATGGGCTTTAGTATACCAGTCATGGCCTTTAGTATACCAGTCATGGCCTTTAGTATACCAGTCATGGCCTTTAGTATACCAGTCATGGCCTATTGTCAGGAATGAGAACTATTTCAATGAGTCCACTGTAGGGAATCAAGCTGATGGCCCAATTCACCTCAGACAGATACCAATAAGAATAGGTAATAACATTTAAGAAAAAGTGACCCTCTGAGGTCCAGTAATAGGGCATTGGTCTCTCAAGCTGAAGACCATGGTTCAAAACCAGTTGGAGGCTGGCTGGCTCATACCTGACTATATCAAAATATACTAATGTTTAACATCCAATAGCCGATAGTTAATAAATTAATGTGCTCTAATGGTTACTAAAAAAATATTAAGGAAAGGAATCATACCATAATGATAGACATCAGTTTTGACCTCGAGAAGTTTGAGACCCGTGTTAAAACTGCTGCTATCCATTGCTATGACTTCAACAGTGAACGAGTCAGTTACATCACCACACATGGGGTGCCTCTCTCCATAATCTGTTTTCAAATCTTCACCTGAAAAAATAACAATATGTAGTTGATGGATGGAGACAGAAATATCGTATGAAATTAAAAGTGTTTCTTGTTTGATTAGAAATGTAAAAAGTCTATGACAAAACCATATAAATATCTTGACATTTCAACAATGTGCTGTCCTGTCTGTGGGATGGTTCACATAAAATATCCTTTGCTGCTTATTGGAAGGAGTAGCCTATATGGTGGCAGCAGGTTTCCTCTAAAAGATATATGTCCAAATGACCATATGTATGACGTCCAATAGGCGATAATAAGTTAAAAATCAATGTGTTCTAGAAGCGTTGTTAAATAAAACAAACTTTACTCATCATGAAAAGACTAACATCCAAACAGAATACAAGAAAGAAAAGATTAGTTGTTTAATGAGACCGTAGCACACTGATTATTCAGCAGTTATTAGGTAACACCTACCTATTGAGCCATATAAGTGCACTCACATGTTGCTGGAGCCAATATCGAGATTAAAAATCATATGCCTCAACTGAGATTTGATCCAGTACCTACCAGCCATGTGACTGACAGCTTAACAACAGTGTTACCGAGGTCAGTAAACAGAAAAGAACAATAAACGAGACTGAGGAAACAGTTCAGATGAAGACTATAGTAACCATTATTTAGAATGATTCGGGCTTGTCCTCAATACTAACATTCAATTTCCCATTCCAGAATGGGTTACACAATCTTCCAACAGAACAAAGACATGCAAGTATATGTAAATGTTGTATACACTCACAAAAATCGGTTTCAGAATGGTGGCTTTCATCATTTCCAAAATGCCGTCTTTGAATCTGAAAAATATAAAATATATTTTAATAATAAAATCTATATTAACAAACCCTCGAAAAATGGTTAACATGAATACAACAAATTCTTACTGTGAAATAATTAAATTTCTATTATAATCATTACAATTTAAAGCGTCTCATTTGTCAAGCCATTAGCAATGAGGTTTGTTCATTTCTCGATGAACGTAAAATGACAAAACATACGCGCACACGATTTTGATAGCAGATTTCAACACTGGAGATCCCAACACGATATTTGGATTCAATATGGTGACATTTTTACTTTTCTGAGATATTTGATTATGACTTCATCGACTTAATGACATCAACAAATAATGAAAATGTCATTTAAAAATATAACATCATTTAAAAAAATATTTGTTCTTTAGTATTCTTGAGCATTATTTTTGCAATACTTTCCCAAAATAAATGAAAATAAAATATAAACTTGTTTGTGTAATTACTAAAAATGTATGTCCCAAATTTAATTATAAGGAATGTCTCTTATTTCTTTTAGGTTCATTGGGGTAAGAACAAAAAAACAACATCTGCAAACTTTTGTGTGAACAGCTTCGCTGATTCACACATTTTGCGGATGTGTTTTTTTTTGTTCATACCCCGATGAATCTAAAAGAAATAAGAGACATTCCTTAAGTAAAATAATGAATTACTAAAAAATTATTTCAAAAATATATGCGACTGCAAGATGATATCATAACTTGATCACTATGAACTGACAGTACTAAACGCAACATATTCATCTGACCAAATAACCATATTATTACCCATATGGCTCAACATATCTTGGTACATATCAAAGTGTTACGTCGTTGTACTACGTCATACTGGGACATAACACTTTTGACGTAATACAATGTCACAGTATTTCACATAGTTTTTCCCAAAAAGGAAAACGATTGGTTTCATTTTTGTTGTTGTTTGGTTTTTTCAAATTTAACTTAAAATTGATAATGGGTAATAAACAGGATTTTAAACTCGCTTCCAATTCTCATCATGTTTATGTCCCTCGTGAAATAATTTTCGTTTTCACTCACTGAAGTTCATGATAACTGAAAATTATTTAACTCATGACATAAACATGATACGAAATGGAAACTTGTTTAAAAACCTATAATTACTAAACATTTAATATACCAGTTATGGACCACTGACTGGAACAAGAAAATATTCAGAATGTGTCTGCTGAAGAAGATTGACCCAATGACCCATTGCACCTCAGGCAAATAGTCTTCTTCTTCAGCTATGTGCATATTTAAATGGAAAAACTTACAGATCTCTTGCCTGCGATTGCATGCTGCATGGTAGAATCTGGTCTAGCTTGAGTGTCCATCCGTCCCTTCATCTTAATGACAAACATATCTCCATGAGACTCTTTCTGTTGTAGAACTAGGTCAGATGTTGTTCCATACTTAGAGGTACGACTTGACCAGATTGTTTTACCATCGACCCCACTGATAACCAAAACCTGAAAACAAAAACAGATCATCAACGTAACGAATCAATAAACATTAAATAAGTGAATCACTGTACACGACAGTGTATAAGGAAATTTTAGTTTCATATCAAACTGGATACTGTAAAAAAATGTTTAAAATAACAGATATCAACTGAAATGGAACTTTAAGGAAATTTGTTTGCTTGCTGTCCACCTGTGAAGCTGTCAGTCATCAGATCGATCCTTCTCAGTGGACCCATTTGCAGTTTGAGCTATTTTCCGTTCCAACCAGTGGTCTACAACTGGTTCATCATAGGCCGTGGTATATGCATATAAAAGACCCCTTGCTGCTTATCAGAAAGAGCAGCCTATGTGGTGGCAGTAGGAATCTACTAAAGAAATATGTCAGAATGACGAAATGATTGACGTCCAAAAGCCTATGATAAGATAAAAATCAATGTACTCTAGAGGCATCGTTAAATAAAACAAACTTTACTTTTTAACTTTGTTTGTTTTGCTTTAAATACACCACTAGAGCACAATGAATTATCAATCATTATCTATTTAATATCAAACATTTGGTAATTTTGAAACGTTGTAAAGTAGGAACCAGCCTCTGATGAGTTTTGAACCACTGTCTTCAGCTTGAGAGTCCGATATTCTACCACTGGACCACTGAGACTCAAACTTTAAGGCAAAATCATGTTTTGGTTTATCTAGTAATGGAGATCAGATCTATAAGCAGATCTTCAAAATGTGCTATAATAATAAATTTATTTAATCCAGGTGATAAGCAGATCTTTAAAATGTGCTATAATAACAAATTTATTTAAGCCAGTTGATAAGCAATTTTCAAAATGTGCTATAATAATAAATTTATTTAATCCAGGTGATAAGCAGATCATCAAAATGTGCTATAATAATAAATGTATTTAATCCAGGTGATAAGCAGATCTTCAAAATGTGCTATAATAATAAATTTATTTAATCCAGGTGATAAGCAGATCTTCAAAATGTGCTATAATAATAAATTTATTTAATCCAGGTGACAAGATTAGAATGAAATAATCTTTACTTTATTTACTTACAAGTGTATAGTTATAATCTGGCCAGGCCCCAAAACTCCAGTGTATCATGAAATCTATGACATCATCATCGTCAAAATAGCCAGGAGCGGGTAAACTGAAAATACATCCAGAGCAGAAATCAAAACCAGATTAGAAGACATTAAATTTGTTTAATGATAAACCAGCATAATTTTTATTCAGAAGCTATCAGGAGTCAAAAATGTGGTTTTTGTGACCAGGCCAGAAGAGAGGAGAGGACTAGGTGGGGCCTACTCCCCCTGATATAGGCAAAGTTGGACCCTTGGGCCTTTGGTAAAGAATATTGGTATTGTAAAAAGTACATCACATACACATCACATAACCCATACATAAATCATATATATTTATCACTGATTACAAAACTACTTAATTAGCAGTTTGAAACGGAGCCTATATTTCTCATTTGTCTCTGGCCTACTGCCAGCTCTGCATGGCCCTGTTTATGACCGACATTCTTCTGAGGAAACATTCAGTCGTGATTTTTCAATTAATAAAAAATAAAAAGTAAATTTTGTTTTATTTAACGATGCCTCTAGAGCACATTGATTTATATTTGATCATCAGCTATTGGACGTCATACATATGGTCTTTCTGACATATGTCTTTTAGAGGAAACCCGCTGCCACCACACAGGCTACTCCTTCCAATAAGCAGCAAGAGACCTTTTATATGCTCCGTCCCACAGACAGGACAGCACATACCACGACCTTTGATAAACTGGTTGGAACGGAAAATAGCCGAACTGCATATGGGTCCACTGAGAAGGATCGATCCGACGACCAACCGGTTCACAGGCAGACACTACCATTTGAGCTAGATCCCGCTCCGATTTCAATTAGTAGCAAGAGATCTTTTATGTGCACTTTCCCACAAATGAGACAGCACACACCATAGCCTTTGTTAAATCAGTCATGGACTACTGGATGGAATGAGTAGTGTAAATGGGTCCACCAGAGGGTATTGATCTCATGACCCATCTAAGGTGGATTCTTTAGCTCTTGATTGATTACTGAAATTAGCACATTCCATGATAATGTAAAACATGCAACATAATATTTAAAATTTAAATCTCTAAACAAATGTTTAAAGTGAGCCTGTGATTCCAACATTACTACAAAGAGAATAAATGTAAAGTTTGTTTTTTATTTAACGACACTTCTATTTTTTTATCTTATCATTAGCTATTGGAATCAATCATATGGTCATTCTGACATAGTTTTAGAGGAATCCTGCTGCAGCCACATAGGCTACTCTTTCCGATAAGCAGCAAGGTTTTTTTAATATGCACTGTACCACAGACAGGACAGCACATACCACGACCTTTGATAAACCAGTTGTGGACCACTGGTTGGAACGGAAAAGAATAAATGTAAGATTTTTATCAATCCAAACATTTTTTCATACCAGGCAATGTTACAATCCAAATAGGTGATAGAGTTTACCCATCAAACATGACAATGTTTCCCTCAAACTGAAATATTGCTTCATATGTTTAGTGTAAGAGTCTACACACCTGTATGTCTCCATGCCAGGAAAAGTTGCAGTCCAAATCTGTGATAGAGTCTTCCCATCAAACATGACCATCTTTCCCTCAAACGCTGTCATCAATATGTCGTGTATACCATCATTTGTAACATCAACCAGAACTGGGGGAACCATTATCCCTTTCTCTTGTCCTCTGAAGAAACAAAATCAAATAAATTAGAGATAATAATAAAAAAATTGTATTAATAACTGTAACATATAATGAATCTCTAGAAACCCTAAAATTGGAGAAATGGGTATCACGTGACCAGAAGAGGCACCCGGTACAGTATGGAAAATGTTGAGCCAATCAGCTGTTAGGATATTCGGATCAGTACACTTTAAGAGGAGAAAGGTGCAAATAGGTCAGAGGTCAGGGTAAATTAAAAGAAAAATTTAAATATATATAATTAAAAGTAGAAAAATATGCACAATTTAATGAAAGATTTGTATAAGATAGAACTGAAAATGTAATTGTAAAAGATCAGTTCAGTTTCGCATTATGCTTCTTCTGAACAACATTACTGGCTACTCAGTTTTGTTTAATTCCAGTGGCAGCCATTTTGAAATCCGACAGTCACCTTAAAGGTTTTGGAGAAAAATGCAAACATTGATTTTGGAAATGGGTATACTCAAAATATTTCCAAAAATATATAATTCATAAAATTCCAAAATATTCGGCGTACAAAAGGAAAGGATTGTTTGCTTAATGACACCCAAGTACTATGTGTTTTTTTTGTATTCAGCAACTACATTTGTATTAGATGTCCAACATATGGTATTCTGTCACTCATATCATCATCTTTAGAGGTAACACACCACTCCCACACAGGCTACTCTTTCCGATAAGCAGCAAGGGATCTTTCATTTGCACTTTCCCCACAGACAAGACAGCCCATACCACGGCCTTTGATAAACCAGTTGAAATACGAACTGGTCGGTGTGAGTGGCTTACACCTACCCACTGAGCCTTTGTGGAACACTCACTCTGGATTGGAGCTGGTATCCAGATTAAAAATCTCGTGCCTCGACTGAGATTTGATCCCGGTACCTACCAGTCTTGAGACCAAAGCTTAACCACAGCGCCACAGAGGACGGTATTCGGAATACAAATGCACAATGAACTGGATTATTTGTGATATTTCTAGCAGCCCAATCTGCTTCGCATATTTTCTAATTTACTTTGTCATTTAAATGAATGTTAAGCCCATACTTATAAATTGTGATGAAATCTTGCGGTCCGTGTGACATTCCATGCCACCAGGAATCTGACGAACCATTATGCATGCCAGGAACTGGTGACCATGACGAATAACCTTTCACTTGTCTGTAGAGGTCATCAAACGAAACAGCCATGAAGTCCCCTGATAAATAATAAACAGAATGGTAAAAAATAAAGGATTTATCTCCATACATAGAAAGGATTATTTGTTTAACACTGTTTATTCACGGTCCGACGAAAGACTGAATAGGCCTGAAATCGACTGAAACGAACCAAAATGGATAAAAAAAACACTGAAATGGACCACAATTTTATCCTGTAAACAATTAACTGGACATTTTCCAGAAGTTGTAATATCGCCTTCTTCGATATATATATAATTTTTCTTCAATAAAAGATATTAAAAGACTCAAAGAAGGGGGATATTACAACATATTACAACAAACTGTGTTCCATTTTGGTGTTTCTACGGACCTGTTTATTCTGCAGTTGTTAGGTGTAAAATACATGGTTATTACAATGCATGATCTTCAGAAGAAACCCACTTTCACCACACAGGCTACTCTTTCAGGAGTGGAGTGTCTGAACCCCTAACCCCCCACTGGATCACCTTCGAAATACTCCCCACTGGATCACCTATGAAATACTCCCAATTGGATCACCTATGAAATACTCCCCATTGGATCACCTACAAAATACTTCCAATTGGATCACCTACAAAATACTCCCCACTGGATCACCTACGAAATACTCCCCATTGGATCACCTACAAAATACTCCCCATTGGATAACCTATGAAATACTCCCCACTGGATCACCTATGAAATACGACTGTGTAACGTACCTGGCACTGTCTCTCCACCACTTCCAAACAGCACATACTGCGAGCCGTCTGGCGCTTGGTACTTTAATGGGCTCATGTATGTCTCTTTGTTGTCTGGCATTGACAGAAATCGTCCAATCGGCTTTCCTGTGGCTCCAGATAACAGTATTAACCGACCGGCCTGTCTGTTGTGATTCTGAAATATAATTAGCTCGAATAGCTAAGTCTATCAAAAGAAATATGAAATAATTATTTAACAATTTTTCATCGGCTCTTTCACTTCAATAACGAAGTAAGTTATTATAAATTCGGAATTAAATCTTTAAGTGGAACAATTTAATCCTAGACCATTTGCTGGTTTGTGTTGTTTATTTAGCACTTGTCGGTAATTATCTTTCAAGTACAGACAATTGTCCTATGTTAATCATTAGATGAATGAACCATGCATGCAACACCAGTCAACCGCTAAGCCTCGGCATACCATGCATGTTTACTTTAATCATATTAATCACTATTGTCTTCATTAGCGTCGGCACATAATTTTTATGTGTTTTAACTTGAAGTACAGGAAAGATCAATGAATGTAATAATGATTGCAATAATTACCGGTAAAGGGCCTCCGTCTGTATTTCATGCACTTTAATTTTGAGTAAGTGCTTTCACTCAAACATTTATTGTATAAATTTCCGTTCTCAGTTATAGGTAATATTTATCATGAAAGTTATGGCTGAGGAAGGTATGACTGAACTTGCTGAGCAATCC
>JAULBS010009976.1:0-11182 GCA_032355785.1 Symmetromphalus regularis | reverse complement strand
GTGTGTGTGTGTGTGTGTGTGTGTGTGTGTGTGTGTGTGTGTGTGTGTGTGTGTGTGTGTGTGTGTGTGTGTTTATGTGTTCACACAATTATTCCTTTATTTTTATTGATAATGTTATGTTATGTTTATGGCAACGTAAATTTACGTTCTCGTTTTTTGTATTTATATAATTATTCTTTTGCTGCCTATTTTATGTCTTGTTTTATAGTCATTCGTAAATCTTCTTGATATTTTTTTGTATTTGTATAGTTTTCTCTTTTTTTTTTTTTTTACTTCCTGACATATCAGATTATAAATCTATGCCATTTTTTATGTTATGTATCTTGTTTTTATTTCGATTATTTTCAACATTTTATCGTTGTTTTACATTTATTTACCGTTTGAACAGTATGTCACGATGTTTTATTATTATCATTTCCATTATAAATCATTTATATTGTTTGAAGTTTCCGATGAGACGAGCATACACATTAATTCATTTAGATCTTTTACTATCATCATTTAAATTGTGCAATTTTTTTTAATGATATACGAATGTTTTTCAGCATTAAGACATTTGCATTTGTATTTTTAAACTCTTCGTATTAGCACATGTTTTATCTAATAGGTTGCTGAACAGACACAGAACATATCTTACATATGAACAGTATTTTGTTAAGTAGAAAATAAATTCTTAAACATTTTTTTATTTAGGCTACTCTTTCCGATAAGCAGAAAGGAGCGTTTTATATGCACTTCCTACAGACATGAAAGCACATACTATGGCTTTTGATGAACCAGTTGTGGACCACTGGTTAGAACGGAAAATAACACAAATGGGTCCACTGAACGTTTATGTCCTATGCCTTTGCAATCAGACCTGCATTATTAACATAAATACAGACAACGTGTATATGCCCCTGGAACTGGATCTACAAGGCCAGTGCCAGGGGACTGACCAGTGCGGCAGCAAACTTAAAGCCAGTCTTGGGAGATTGGCAGTCCTCCTACAGACGTTCATGAAGTGATTAAGTTATCTTGTGTCGTTCCCGTATTGACCATATATATTTAACCCATATTTGTATTCTGAACAAGCCCCTCTGACTCAGTGTGAGCACTGTCAGTGAAGACTGACGGTGTATCATAGTTTGGTGGAGTATCCTCACCTTGCTCAGGTTAGGACAGATGAGTTTGGCAGTGAGGATGTGGTGGAATCGTTTAGGTTCCATTCACAACTCATTATTTTTTTTTTAACAAATTGATTTTTACTATAAATTTATTTTTGCATCCATAGGTTGTTGTTTTTAATTTGGTTTTTTGTCATAGTTGTATTTCTTATACTATTTATTATATATAATTGTTGTAAATCATCCCTATACACTGATTTCTTTTATACTTTTTTAATTTAACCACAGTATCACACACACACACACAAACACATACAGACACACACATACAACACAGACACACACACATACACACAGACGCACCACACACACAGATACACCACACACAAACACACATACACCACAGACAAACACACATATACCACAGACACACACACAGATAAACACACATACACACACAGGCACACACACACACACACCACACACACACATACACAGACACACGCATACACACATATACATACACCCAAACATACATACACACACACACACAGACACACACACAGACATACAAACACATATACAACACAGAAACACACACACAATAGCCAATGTTTATTGTTTGTCCTGGGGGTCTTTAAACTGCCATACTATCTGTGGATCCTCGGGGCCCACATCCTCTTTTCTTGATCTTTTGGCCTCGCTTCTCTTTTTCTTATCATCCTTCCTCTGGGCTTTCTCCTCCGTTCTTTGATCATTCTCGAAGTTCTGGTAGAATCGTGCTTTATGATCGCTTCCTGGTATGAGTGGCGAGATTACAAAAAAAGATGGCGCGGCTGTCTTGTGGGTTTTAGCATTCTTCTAGATATATCAATAGGTGAAGTGGAATCATTTTCTGTAAGGCATATAAAAAACATTCTAAAAAGCAAAAATAATTTGACAAATGAAATTTACTTGATTCCGGTTATCCGGTTGGTATATGGTTAATTGTCTTGTTTCTTTCACGAACTTCTTTCTTAACATGCAGACGATTTGTAACCGATTGTCACATAATATTATGAGTGACATATAGTGAAACCCGTTTTCATAAACCACCTAAATAAGTAATACAAATATTACTTCCAAAGCAGTTGGTTGTTTTTGTGTCATGTTGTAGTTTTCATAACTATTATTGTCATGAATTTCGTATCTCGATACAAGTCTGAAGTAACGTATAATTGTTATAGTGATGAATTTCGTATCTCGATACAAGTCCAAAGTAACGTATCTGTGTTCGTGTTTAATTTCGTATTTCGATACAAGTCCAAAGTAACGTATCTGTTATTGTGATGAATTTCGTATCTCGATACAAGTCTGAAGGAACGTATTTGTTATCGTGATGAATTTCGTATCTCGATACAAGTCCAAAGTAACGTATCTGTTATCGTGATGAATTTCGTATCTCGATACAAGTCTGAAGGAACGTATCTATTATCATGATGAATATTGTATCTCGATACAAGTCCAAAGTAACGTATAACTGTTATCGTGTTGAATTTCGTATCTTGATACAAGTCCAAAGTAACGTATAACTGTTATCGTGTTGAATTTCGTATCTCGATAAAAGTCCAAAGTAACGTATAAATGTTATAGTGATGAATTTCGTATCTCGATACTAATCCAAAGTAACGTATAACTGTTATCGTGTTGAATTTCGTATCTCGATACAAGTCCGAAGTAACGTATAACTGTTATAGTGATGAATTTCGTATCTCGAAACTAATCCAAAGTAACGTATAACTGTTATCGTGTTGAATTTCGTATCTCGATAAAAGTCCACAGTAACGTATAACTGTTATAGTGATGAATTTCGTATCTCGATACTAATCCAAGGTAACGTATAACTGTTATTGTGATGAATTTCGTATCTCGATACTAATCCAAAGTAACGTATAACTGTTATCGTGTTGAATTTCGTATCTTGATACAAGTCCAAAGTAACGTATAACTGTTATAGTGATGAATTTCGTATCTCGATACAAGTCCAAAGTAACGTATAACTGTTATTGTGATGAATTTCGAATCTCGATAAAAGTCCAAAGTAACGTATAACTGTTATCGTGATGAATTTCGTATCTCGATACTAGTCCCAAGTAACGTATAACTGTTATTGTGATGAATTTCGTATCTCGATACAAGTCCGAAGTAACGTATAACTGTTATCGTGATGAATTTCGTATCTCGATACTAGTCCAAAGTAACGTATAGATACAATAAGATGAATTATGCTTTTGAATCACTGGAAGTTCAAGTTCTTTAATGCTTTAAATTTTACAACTCATCAACATAATAAACATAAATACGAAACATAAATATATACAATATGTACATGCACAAAACTGCAAAACAATTATTAGTCGTTTAGATTAAAATGGCCTTTTGATCCGAAAGGACAAACATGTTATGTTCATTACGTATATATACAAGTATAGTCTATGTGAAGCGCTTCAAAATTATGACAGACTGCACTAAAGAATCTTTCTCAAACTGTGATTTCAAAACCATATATACATAGAAGGAGGGTTCAGACAAAATTTTGATGGACTGCAGAGAATAATAATTGTAGAAACTATGATGATGATGTCTGATCTTTAAAGCGCCATTCATTAGCACACAGATCCGACACAAATCCAATACGTGTTCGCTACGGTAAGGAAAAGAATCCAGGACCTAAAAAGGACTTGCGTGGGCAGTTTTCGCATCCTGCGTTCACTGGTCTTTCTATATCATTGTTTCTCTTTCCTCAGTAGAAAACGAAGGTATTTTTTTCTGAGGCGAATACCATGCACGGACGGAAACTGGATGAATCACTGCCTGGAGCGATTCGAAAATATTGACCACAGTGCAACTCGGGATTCCGGATAAGATTCGGATGCCAATGAACACCCTAATGTTATAACCATTTGACTTATTTTTTTGTCGGATCCGTGTCAATGAATCGCGCTTTATGCAGTGCTGTTTGTACCTGTATTTAGCGCTGAATTGTGCCTAGAATATCTGTCAACTGGGTGTAATGTGTTGTTTTTTAAAAACAATCGGCGGTTTTTCAACAAACTCTGTTTAGCGTGCCTAATGGCTAGTTGCTTCTACTAAAGACATATATTGATCAGCATGACTCGAGATGATAGCAACATGCTGTCAAGATGTAATCCACCAAGTGAAGTGTTTCCATGTTACGAGACACTTTCGCCTGAAGTCGCCTAGTCGTTCTCTCATCAAACATGTTGTGTGTCTGTATCACCAAGCCCGCCACAAGCTACAGACGACCACGTAACTCGTGGAACGAGTCAATTATACCGTATATAGAAGGTTTCCCTTGTTTGGTCGCCTTTTAACTACACCCCACTACAGTGTACGCCGTGTATGACATGTTTTTTTAAAAATCAAAACCGTTGTTACGCGGGCTCAGCTGATTCCTGTTATATCTAGCTGCTCAAGTCGAATCCCTCAATCCTCTTCGCCCCCACTGACTTGTAAGGAGAGCAACAATCTCCCCAGGTCAGAATGAACGATGTTGAAGAACTTAGCTTAATTCATTCTAGTCTTCTTGTCAAGTTTTATTTCTTCATTATACTCATGCAATGTCAGAATGTTTTCTTCCTCGGTTCGTTTAGGGCACTCTCCAGATGTAAGGACATGTTTGTTTGTTTGATTGTTTGTTTGTTTGTTTGTCTTGTCTTGTTTTATCTTGTTTTGCTTTGTTTAACGACACCACTAGAGCACATTGATTTAATTATCATCGGTTACTGGATGTTAAACATATGGTAATTTTCACAGAGTCTCAACTGTTAGACAGCCTCCAACGTGTTTTGAACCACTGTCTTCAGCTTGAGAGCCGACCCCCTACAAGCAAAACACTGAGGCTTACCATAAGGATCTAGGTCTCGTACTTATGACGGATCTCACTGATAACGCAGGATACGCTCAATTTTCGCGAACACCTTGACAGTGATTCATTTCGCAGACATACACGATGTTGCCTATGCTTTCCTTGTACTCTGTTTTAAAGAGATACGGTTTTGAACAAGATAATACTTTTGTCGTTTATGATTATTTTCCCCTTTCCTTTTGGTGATTGGATAAATTTACACTAAAACAAGATTAATGTTGTCACAACATGTGGTAAACTACTTTTAGATAAGAGTCACTGTGGTTAAGAATAGATTTTATTTTGTCTCAATGTTCAGCATTGTAAAGTAGTCATCCCATAGTTCTTAAAACTCATATATCGTTCAGATCTGCAATAGCAAAGTCGCGTCCACCTTCATTGGTTTACCTCTTCGAGATATTATAAAGTGGCCACGAGTAAAACAAAATTGACACCATTCTTCAACAAAGTAAACGTCTAACAAAAATTAATCCATTGTTCAACATAGTAAAAGCCTCACACAAATGATTTGTACGGCGTTATGTTTGCAATTGTCTAGTCACCAAACATTCCCAAAAAAGTCTTTTTTGATATCAGCCGTAACCAGAAACCAAAACGAACAGGCCCTAGAACCGCCAAGAACTTTAATTGCATGCATTGCGGTACTCAGTTCCCCAACAGCAACGCTTCATTTTATAGAATCGTTTTGAGAATATCTCGTTTCAAAGAGGCAACTATATTACTGACATCGTTGAAAAATTCTTAAACAATTTACAGAAATTAGGATTTGAACACGAGATCCCTCTAAATGGAAATTATCTGTGTACGTGTGTACGTATATATACAATGCTCAACGAGTCGATATTCGGAATGTTTTCACCACCTCACATATACTACATGTGTAAGCTAGGATACATATAAAACACAATGGTCATCAGTTTAAGCCTTTAAGTATATATGTCCCGACTCTAATGGCACAGTTGTTAAGATGGTAGGTACTGGAATCAAATCTTTGTCGAGGAATGGGATTTTTATCTCGATACCGGACCCAACACAGAAAGACTGTTTCGCAAGGCTCAATGGGTAGGTGTACGCCATTTGCACTGTCGGTTGTCCACAGCCGGTTAATCAAAGGTGGTGGTATATGCTGTCCTGTCTGAAGGAAAACGCATATAAAAAGATTCTTTGCTGCTAATCGGAAAGAGTAGTCTATGTTGCGGTAGTGGGGTTTCCATAACTCCATATATCTGGCTCCTAATAGCTGCTGAATAAAAATTAATGTGGGGGGGTGTCGTTAAATAAAGAATCCTTTCCTTTTTCATGATTCATATACTATTCCATTAAATCGTGTTAAATGCACTTCCGACTTTATGGAACTGGCCATTGAATAATGTTATTGCAGGTTACATCTTCAGTTTCAAATGATTTTCCTAAATAAAATATTCGGTGAATTCATCCACAATCAACGTCTATAAGTGGATCGAACGTCATTTGAGAGATTTGAGAAGAAAAAACCTCCTCGCATATCTCGCACCTGGTGCATGTTAAAGTGGCTTATTTTCGATTACGTTTTAACGAATTATTTCCGTTTTATTTCGTTGAATAGCTTGAATTCTGTTTAAAGGGACATGCTAGACTTGTAGATGTTATCAATGAGGTAGTTTGTATGTATCGTGGATATGTCACGTATTAACAAGGCGAGATCAGTTCAACACAACCAAAATCAGTCCTAGACTAAAAAAAAAACCAATCAGTAATCCAACTAAATTAATTAAATTCCTTAAAATAACCATAACAATAAATTATCATGATGTGATTTATAGCTTTATTATTATCATTAAATTCGCACATAGATACATAGATAATTACATATAAAGATATATTAGCATAAAATCATGGTAGCCAGTGGCGGATCCAGAAAATCCATTGGGAGGAATAATATTATAGCGGTACCTCGGATTCTTAAACGTTAAAACTAAATAATTTTAAAACATAATAATAACATTAATTTTTTAAATGTTAATTATATCGTAAAATTAAGGGGGACGGGCCTCAGGGCCCCCTAGATCCACCACTGGTATTATTCATTGGTTAGCGAGATTAACACTTGATAACCCTAATGCTACGAGTTCTGTTTCTTATTCTTATTTGTGTCTTTAATTATGTAATAAACAACTGTGACGTACCAAATACGTGTGCATTAGCTGTTTGAAAACCTCTTATTAATTTACGCTTGCAGTATTAATAATGAAATTCTACACGTTTTCTTCCAAGTAATTACTCATTACATTTCCTCTCTATTTTCTACATTCACGTTATTGATTTATTTTCCTTCTTTATGATTCCAAGCAATTTTTTTTTTTTTTTTTTTTTTACCACTGCCGCATTTTTTAAATGTTTACTGCTATATTTTTTGTTCTTGAAAATATAATTATAGCACAGGTTCTGTGTTTTGTTCTGTAGAATGAACTAATGATTATAAATACAAGCAAAAAAAACGATATCGATGAAATACTTAATTTCTTAGTCTCTTAGCATTTGTTTTCTTTTAACAAATATTTGTTTACATAATAACATGTATTTATATTGTACGTTGCAGTGAATTACAAAATTGCAGAGCATTAACTTGTATTTAAAACATATTGGACTAAATTTAAGAAACCTGTTTCTATTTAATATGTGTTTAAGCATAATAAATGTATTAAGCATGTTTAAGAAAACAATGGTTGGTTGTACTTATTTTCGTGCTAATATCCAATTGAGGTTTAAGCACGCTGTTCTGGGCACACAACTTAGCTTCCCTGTGCTGTATGTCTGTCTGTCTGTCTAGGACAGAGGTTAGTGTTGGTAGTAGACGAAACCCACTGCCGCCACATTAATGTGACTACTCTTATCGATAAGCAGCCAGTGATTTTTTATATGCACAATCCCATAGACAGGATGGTATCCTAAAGTGCCAAAATGCGTCCTCTGTCCAAAATGCGTCGTATGTAACTATTAAAATATCTCACCACACACGTTGGCAATACAAGTCTTGATCAAATAGATGTAAGAAATATGCAGAAAAGAAGTTAAAAAATATTTTTGGGACACAAGTGTGGATTATCGCTCTTTTCCACTATGAAATTTAATGAAATATTAGGGCAGGTTTTAAAAAGTGATTTGTCACATAACAGCGATTGGAATCGTTCCCCTCTTAGGTCAAATACATGTGTGTTTGGTCTGCAATCACGATACCATGGAATTCGTTTTGGCGGGAACATGTTTATGACAGCTACGTGCGACAGACGTTAAGAATGGGACGCAATTTGGCACTAGCAAATTAATTATAACATTTGACAACACATTAGAAATACAGGTAAGAAATAATGTTGTTATTAATTGCATTACTAAATTCAACAAAGTAAACATTGATGAAAAGTGTGCTATGTGACTCAACTGCGCATGCCAGTAGCCAGTTCCTGTTAATGGGACGCAGTTTGGCATGACGAAGATAAATACCACAGTCATTGATAAACCAGTTGTGGACCACTGGTCGACGTAAGTGGTGTACGCGCCCCGGATTAGGTGCCTTCCTCTTAAGGCGCGGAATCCGTGGGGGGACATGCCCGAACCACATGGATGTGGGCATGTTAATAGTACTTCAAGTTCAAGTGATGTACACCTAGCCATTAAGCCTTGCGGTGCACTAACTCTGGCTTGGAGCTGATACTGGGATCAAAAATCCCATGCCCCTATTGAGATTTGATCACAGTATCTTTCCGATAAAAACTTGCTTTGGCAATTAATTTAGAATCACATGTCCATTATCGCAATATGCTAATGTTTTGAGTGTCCATCTTACAATTAGTGCAATTGTTTATTTCTATTGTCAACAGCTTTTAAATAGCAAAAAAAGTAATGTTTGTTTTATTTAACGACGCCTCTAGGGCACATTGGACGTCAATCATATGGTCATTCAGACATATTTTTAGAGGAAACCCTCTGCCGCCACATGTTATTTTTTCCGATAAGAAACAAGAGGTCTTTTATATGCACGCCTAAAGACAGGACAGCACATACCATGGCCTTCGATGAACCAGTCATGGATCACTGGTTGGAACGGAAAATTGCTTCACATGCGGACACTCTACCGTTTGAGCTACATCCCGCTCCGCTTTTAAATAGCATTTATATGTATTAAAAAAAACTATAAACAAAAAAACAAACCTCTTTTTTCTTTTCTGTTTTAAGTGGCATCATCTATTAAGCAGCCACCTTCTTAAAGGTCATCTTTCTTTTCTCAAAATGTATGTAATTTGGTAAAATACAGCTTATATTAAATATTTATACGTGTTTCACTGTAAACTGTCTTTCTCTTTCAGTTGATTTCCCACAACACTGCCGTGGACATGTGCCGAGACAAGTTCCGCTTGCACAAACCGAACGACTTCCGGTTGTATACGTGTTCTTGGTGCTACTTCTTCTTGTTCCAGTCAAAAGTTTTGTTGCCTAACTACACATCATTGCATCTTACTGCTAAAGTCAACACAACGTTATTTTCTAAAGGAGATGTTCTAATTCCTGATATACAAAATGCCACACTGACCACAGTAATTTGTTCAACTTTGACCTCTGCTCAATGCCGCAGATGGCAAATGTGTTGTCACTCCGCGGAGGATTGTTGCAATACACAAATTAGTGCAGCCCAAAGTCAGAACGGGACGTGTAAACGAACGTGGGACGGTTACGGGTGTTGGGAAGATACATTGGCAGGAACCCAGAACCAACTCAGCTGTCCAAGCTTCTTGAAGTACTCCGTTCCAACAAGTAAGTTTTTTACGTTTTATTCAAAACTTTTAAGTTTCAGTTTTAAGATTAAGGATTAATGTGGATTTAAGCTATTGTGAATGACGTTCTTCGTGGCCATACGTTCTGGAGTCTGAACGCCATGGTAACGCCATGGTTAAACATGAACTAGAGACCAGAACCGGACAGGGTGGGGTAGCAGGTAGGCCATTTGACACGGACCTGCGATTTTGAGAGGGCTTACTCCCTCTGGTATTTATTACAGATTACAAAAATACTTAGTAAGTAGTCTGAAACGATGGCTTATATTTCCCATCTGGCTCGGGCCTATTACCAGCTTTACACAGTCCTGTCAGAGGCTTAATACCATTCAATTTTCATCAGTGGTATAATACAGCAGTTTACCTTAACATGTTTATAACAGTTGGTCAATACCATTGAGTTATCACAGATAACTTTGTTTTTGTTTCTCTGGAGGGACGAAAGTCCAAAAAGTACGATAAGGATAAAAATAATTACTTAAAAATTAGGCTATTCTTTCTGCTTAGAAGCAAGGTATGTTTTACCACATACAGGATAGTGCATACTACGGCATTTGATATACTCGTCCGTGCAAATGATGTACTCCTACCCATGGAGCCTTGCGGAGCTCTCACTCTGTGTTGGAGTTGGTATCGAGATTAAAAATCGCATGCTTCGACTGAGATTCGATCCCGGTACATCCCAGCTGTGAGTCCGAAAGCTTAACAATTGCGCCACTTGCGATGATACTTGTTAATTAGGCTAGATAAAAATGACTTCTTTAGTGATTCCGTCCAAACTGAGAAATGCCCCCGAACTCCAAATATTTTTTATTTTTCCAAAAACCCTTCAAATAAAGTATTAAAACTCTCAAAACCACGTTTTCTCGTCTATTATAGTGATTGCGCAATCACCAACGAACTTCATTCTGACGACAGTGCCTCTATTGGACAAAAAATGTACCAATTTTAACTTCATCCTGACGACAGTGCCTCTAATGGACAAAAAATATACCAATTTTAATGTTTTCTTATTCAATTTCAAGCTAGAGAGTGTCTATGGTTAGTTTTCTTCTTCCTGTACACCGCCATTATACATACAAAATAAAAATATAAAAATGAAAATCTCCCGCCGTACCTGAAAAATTGAAATGGGTGGACGCTAAACAAGCATGTTGTTTTAATGTGGCACCATATAAGTTGCAGAGTTTTATTATTTCAACTTGGATCAGTCACATTTTGACTGTTCATACCATTTTGAGAAAAGCCACAGACAATGACTATAGGTGAAGGTGAAGTATTTTTTATACGGGTCCACATCCAATTTGGTTCGGACCCGTCTCCCCCGGGTCCAATGTCCT
>JAULBS010009965.1:0-11183 GCA_032355785.1 Symmetromphalus regularis | reverse complement strand
AAGACCACATGGCTAAGTGTTACATTGATATCATAAAGAGAAATACTGGAAAATATTATTATTTAGGCATTTTATTTAAATTTTTCGAAGCAAAAACGTCGGGGATTAATTATATAGTTAACCCCTCTGTCGAAAAAGTGGCTGGGATGTGTTCCCAACCCCACCCCCGGATTTACGCCCATGTTCCCAAGGGTCTTTCCATTGACGTAGCCAGGGTTTTATATTTGGGTTGCAAACTGCACGGAAAGCGTTAATAGGATTGAAAGACCGGGAAATATAACGGTAGTATGAGGGAAAAAATGTGATTGGGTCATGACCCCTCTATGTACCCGCTTCCTTCCCTCGGATACTCTAGTTAATTTTATATCGAGACAAAATTTTGGAAGATTACAAAATGATTATACTGACTGGGTCTATAGGTTTTTGTCATTTATCGGAGACGCATTTTAGACATCGCTTTTGATCCGTATTTTAGCTTCCACCTTCGTTATTTGCGTATTAAACCTGCTAGCTTTACTTACAGTTCAAGGGTCAGGGGTCAAGTTTATTTTGAGCGATAATGTTGTCATTCGTAGATGTTGAAAATTTCCATCTGAAACTTTGATCGTAAACTACGATCACTCTGTATCACCCTGTTTAACATTGATCAGCAGCCTTGAACTGTCCATGGCTGCACCGGAAGACGGAATGAAAACCATTGAGGCGAAGGTGGTGGTTTTAGGATCGCAAGGTAACAAAAGTTAGGTCAGGTGCCCGTTTGTTCAACAGTGTCACTGTTTCAAGTGTTTGGTCGACTTTTTTGGTAAACTCGATTTTCGTGCTTTGTCCGTTTATTTTTATATATCTCAACTTTGTGAAGTTTTGGATCGTTCATTTAATATATCTTCTATTTTTAAACTCATGGTTTTTGTGTTTAAAGTTAATAAATAAATAAGTTTGATATGATCATATAGTCATACTCATAGTGATTCTATTGCTGTTGAGGGGAGGGATGACTCACGAGGGGTGCGGACCCTAATGTTGGGGGGGGGAGGAGTGCGGGGGTTGAGGGGTGTAGTAAGATATGTTGAAATGTGAATATTAAGCATATATCCATTCTGATGAAATACCTATTTCAAGTATTTCACAACCCGATCCCTTAAAAATAAATAATTAAAATTTAATTTAATTATGTTTTAATTAATTTATTCTTAAGTTATTATCAAATTAGTTTGAGGGTTAAGGTCAGTATCGAATTTATTGTAGCCACATCAAAATGATAACTCAGGTGTTCGGGGTGGGGGTGTTGAAAGCCCTGTTATTATTATTATTGCAGGGTTTGAATTTTACCACGGCACTGAAGGCAAATACGGTGTGTGCCCCTCTTACATGCCGCAGCAACCCTAAAATTGGATGTTGAATGCAAGAAAAATGCTGTGGTGCCCTATCTGGTTTGTCGCCATGCCCTTCACATATATTCCATGTTGTGTAAGTTTCCTTCCCTTGTCACATGGCCTTGTTTCACTGATCAGAGAGAGATAATCAGTGAGAACCTAAGTTGCCCATTCCCATTAGTGGATAGTCCTGGCCATTCAGTAGTAAAATTACCATTGACAATGTGATAAAAGGTACCATTATAAAACAAATTTCACAGTTTAGAAACTTTGAAACTTGCCTCTGTGTCCCTCCATTGAAGGAAAGGTTTGCCTTGATGCCCCTCCAACATGCATTGGTGCCCTAGTTTTTCTTACTAAACCGAAGGCAACACTTGCAGTGCTCTCCAAAAATTAAAATATGACCCCTACTATTATTATTATTCCATCCAATTCCTTGAGGACAGATGTTATTTTATTGGACCACCCTTTTCTCAGGTTGAAGACAGTGGTTCAAAACGTGCCGAAGGTTGACACACACTTTGACTATGTGTCAAAATTACCAAATATTTGACACCAAATTATTTGGTTATTATAGCCAGTGATTTATAAATCAATATTTTACCTCTAGGCATGCATTATCACAACATCAGAGGTCATTGGAGTCTGTGGGACCCCAGACAAATATAGTTCATAAAAACCCAGGCTGCTTACTGCACCATAGATCTACCTGTACATGTATACGAAAACATTGTTGGTGATATTTTGCTTTAAAATATTATCCCGTCAGATAGCTCGTTTTATAAGTATATGATGAATACAATGTAACTGTCACGTTCCCCAATATTTAAATGGCTCCACTGGCCCTGACCAGTGGTGTAATTAAACAAATAATTCTTTCTTTACAATGTTATGTTATCATTACACCCAGGCCTATTGGATGGACTTTTAAATTAGGGGGTATTTTTAAAAGTAGGGGTGCTAATTATTATGAGTATAAAATGTTTTGTATGAAAGCACGAATCTATACACGAAATAAAAACAGCCGAAAAATGTTGGGAGGGGGGGTGTGCCACCACTCCTCCTACAGGCCTGACATCATAATCACTGTGATGTTGTCCTGGTTTCTACTTGGTTGTGTGTGTTTTCAGGAGTTGGAAAGACGTCGCTAGTGATCCGCTATGTTGGAGGAATGTTCAGCAAAGCAGTGAGTCCCACTATTGGAGCTTCGTTCTTCACATACAAGATGTAAGTTTAGTGTACTGTATTCTAATTAAAGGTACATAAGACTAAATGAAAAAAAATACCCTTGGTTCGATGTATTTTCCAGAGCCCATAAAATGCAACTACAGACAATTATATAAAGGGGAGACCGATAAAAATATTGTACGCTACCAACTCCGATTGTACTCTGTCAAAATCACGTGATGGGTTTTCCTCCAGTAGCCGTTCTTTTAAAACTTATGAATATTTTTGCAGCTGCAAAAACATTTCGTACCACTTTATTTTGCCCCATGAGTAGTTTCGATCTTGAAATTTAAAATGTGTAAATGTGAAAAAAATTGATCGACCCGACATGGAATTCCCTATATCATGGTTCCGTTAAAATGTATTGCGTGATATGAAAACGAGGTCTAGTATAACAAATGCATGTATGTTTCATTCATAATCAATATTTAGAACATAAAGCCCATTAAATTCCGTGGGACTATGCCTTTAACTGCACAATATCAAAAGTATATTATTGTTTACTCAAATTAAAATAGGCAGTCATTAAGCTGTCTGACTTATGGCTGGTAGGTGCAGAGATCAAATCTCATTCGAGGCATGGGATTTTTAATCTTGATAGTTGCTCCAACCCAGAGTTAGTGAGTTCTGCAAAGCTTAATGCCAGGGTTGTAGTGTAGTGGTCGCTCACCCACCCGAGTCGGGTTTAAATCACATAGGGCGATTTCAGTATTGATAATCATCCACCCGGGCGGCCATCTCAGATTTCTCCAGTGAACACAAAACTGAACTACAAAAGGTGACAGACAATGATCACATCACAGATTTCTCCAAAGTGAACACAAAACTGAACTACAAAAGGTGACAGACAATGATCACATCACAGATTTCGTCTGCTACAGACGCCATTGTGAACTGCAAGTTCGCAATTTTTAATGGGCAAGACTTCCTCTTTCCGGCCTCTCACTCAAGCGTTTTTGCCTAGATTTGAACACTTGGGATTATTTTGAGTGGCTGGTTGGAAATTTGGGGGACTGGTTCATTTTACCAGGTTACTGGCCAGGATGGCTGGTATCTGAAAAAGGTTAATGTACACCACTGTGTAGGTATAAGCCATCTGAATTTCAAACATAGTGTACGGTACTTGAAAACTGAGTATTTAATGGAATGCTGAAGTCTACAGAGCAGCATATAAAATGGATTAATGTTTTTCAGGAATAAGAATGGTGCAGTAAAATGTTTAATACGTACATGGATTTAGAATTAATGAACATTACAAACACGGATTCTTTCTCACACACATGAATAAGATTGATGCACGAGAAAGTTGCGTGATATGGGGGTGACGTAGGAATATCACAATAATAACAAAGTTATATAACTGGTGTTTGTGCAGCAGCTGTAAGCCAATGGACACGGTTGTGTAACTTCGTTCAGACAACAGTTTTTAAAGTCAGTGATTACATATTTCTGGTTTAATTTGGATTATTTTCTTTTTTCAACATGAACTGTAATACAAATATAATATTAATAACGTTTCCATTAATAAAAATGCAATTTCTCGCAAACAGAGATGTAATAACAATTAACTTATTCTGTGGAAACAGCTGCTATTATACTGCACAATGCTTGTTCTGATCTGACGTCATGCAGTACGACTATATTCTTACAAAAAGAAGTTCCGTTTCTTAGTTTTCTACATGGAAAACACGTTTCCATTTTTGTTTATATTTTTATATATTTTTAACTAATACCTTGTAAATACATCAATCCATTTTATATGGAACACTGTACACTTCAGTATCCCTTTAATGCTTTCTGTTTAATTTGTAGGAACATTGACAATTACCGAGTCAAACTTCAAGTATGGGACACCGCTGGACAAGAAAGATTCAGATCGATGGTCAGATTTTTACAAATCTAATTATATTTTCACATAAGATTCTAGCAGGGTTTCCGCCAGAGAGTAAAATTACGTACCTTTAAATTTTCTGAGGGTACGACAAACATGTTTTTATTATTTTTATATTTAGGATTATTTATAAGCTTTAATTTATTATTTTTAATTATTTTGAGTTTTGTGATTTTTACCATAGTCACAAGTGTGTTGGATCCGGGTAGGCTGGGGGGGGCTGCAGGCCCCCCCCCCCCCCCTATAATTCCCATAAATATGTTATTATTCACTGGGGAATTCTGATGTTCAGAAATGGGAGCAGCCCCCCCCCATCTGAATTTCATACCAACACCCCATAGTCATATTTATTATATTATTTATTATCTATATTGTATATAATTTACGATTTCTAAATCATCTCTTTACAGTGATTAGCAATACTGATTTTAATTTAAACATAGCTTGACCCCCCACCCAATATTTTTGTGATGGGAGGGGTGTGTGTGTGTCATTAAACCAATATTCTTCAAGGATCCAGAGACAACAAAGCAAGCATCACTAATCAGTTAGACTGTTAGTATGAAACAGTAATCATAGCTAACATACGTCAAAGTGGTCTAGAATTCATCAATAATCAGTTAGACTGTTAGTATGAAACAGTAATCATAACTAACATACGTCAAAGTGGTCTAGAATTCATTTCTTGTCTCTAAAATCAAAAAAATTTCTGCTGAAGTACCTCTAGATCCTCCTTCCCCCCCATTCTGCGTACACTCAAATTATTTTCTGGCAGAAACTCTGTCTAGGGGATGGAGACAGACATTTTGGAAAGGATGTCAAAAGATTTTTAATACTGGAGGCAAGGGCAACAGTTGCTTCATGGAAGGATGGAGGGGATGGCGGAGCTGGGGGGGTGGTGGCATGCCTCCTTCTCTAATTTCTTTTTTTTTAATCCAAGATTTTTGAAATTGGTAACTGCTGAGTTAATTTCTGCGGGATGATGCATATAAAAGACCCCTTGCTGCTTATTAGAGAGTGAGTAGCCTATGTGGCAGCAGAGGGTTTCCTCTAGATAAATATGTCAGAATGACCATATGATATGACGTCCAATAGCCGGTGGTAAGATAAAAATCTAGAGGCGTCGTTAAATAAAACAATATTTATTTATTATTAATAAAACATGAAGGTGAAAGAAGAATGTGTTTAAATCCACATAGGGCTGGATTTTTTATCTACAAAACACTGTAACTGTGAGATATATGTGCAATTATATTAGTTGAGTTATTAAATGTAGTGGGTTTTTTTTTTAACAGGCTCCAATGTACTACAGAAAGGCAAACGCTGCCATGTTGATGTATGATATAACTTCATCAGACTCTTTCTATGATGTAAAAGACTGGGTCAAAGGTCAGTTTAATAATAAATTCAAGGTGTCAGTAATATATTAATACCGGTGGCGCTGCGGTTAAGCTAATGGACTGGTGGCTGGTAGGTAAAGAGATCAAATCTAAGTTAAGGAATGGGATTTTTAATCTCAGTATTGGCTCCATTGCGAATGCTCCACAAGGCTCAGTGGGTAGGTGTTTACCACTTACACTGACCAGTCTCCACAACTGGTTTATCAACGGCCGTGGTATTTGCTATTCTGTCTGTGGAACAGTGCATATAAAAGATCACTTGCTGCTTTAGTCGCATTAATGTGGCGACAACAGGTTTTATCTCTCCTACTTACTCTAACCTCTGCCCTAGACAAACAGTACATGAAGCTGAATTGTATGCCCAGGACAGTGTGCTTGAAACTTAATTGAGTATAAGCACAAAACTTAATACAACCAACCGACTAATATATTAATTTTACAATGTTTGGATATTGAAATTACAGAAAACAGTGAGATGTAGCTTGTGTGTTTGAAGTATGATGTGTAATTAGATTAATCCCTTGTATATAACCAGTTGGGACTGCGGTTCAAAACCCTTCAACGACTGGCTCACACTTGACAATGTCAAACAAATTTCATGAGGGACATAAATCTGATAATAAATAGTAATGAGTTTGATATTCTATTTATTAACCCAGACTATTTTAATCATTCTACTCTTTAAACTTTCTAATTTTGCGACAGTTTAGGGAAATGATATCCTGTAATGTTATGGATGATGTTACATTGTACTTTTCCTTGTTTAGGTGATGTCATTTGCACTTTTATAAATTATAATGACGTCATATTTAGTACAGGCAAGCTTATTGGTTATAATGGCCAGAGCAACCCAATGAAATGCCTTGTTAAACTAAAGCATGATATTTCACATTTGAAAATTAAAAAATTATATAATCTGTTATGAGTGCACACTGGTGTAATAAAGCTACAGTTTTTTTTTGATTAAATCTTTACAAAATAAAATTTAAAGTCTTTAAAAAAAAGAAATTCACCGGTTTTCATTCTAGACCAAAAATAAAAATCCTTAGAATCTTTCCAATGTTTTCTGTGTGTAAAATGGATGATTTTGATTAGAAATGTGCGAATTTGTGACATATATATGCATCAGAAATTTGATCAGAGTTGGTCTCCGGTTGCCATTTTTTAATAATCTCGCAATGTGCAAGAGTTCAGGTTCAGGACAAGAGTTTGACATGGCCATACCAAAATGGCGTCGTACACATTTGTTTTCATATCATATTAAATAGAGCTTGGTGGAAAAAAAAGAAAAAGTTGGCAAAAAATGCTTCGATTTGTGTTTTGGTTAGAAAAAAATCATTCTACTTTTAAAGTGTTCACCTCTATTGCAAGTTTGGTTCAGCTCTTGTTATTCTGGTTTTTAAGTGGTCATCCATTTTTTTCATAAATTTCACAAGCATACAAAACATACTCTTCTTCCAGACCTCCCCCCCCTCCCACACATAAAACCCCCATACAAATTGAAAAGGAAAAAATTATGATTCCGAAATAGTATTAACACCATTTTTTTTATTACTTTGAAATGTCCCTTTGACCCCCCGACCACCCAAAATTCGTTTTGTACTCTCGTGAAAATGGAAGACACCTAATAGAAGTGTACCCAGTAATATATATATGATGTTATGTTGTACTTTTCCTAGTTTAGGTGATGTCATTTGCAGTTTTACAAATTATAATGACATCATATTTAGTATTGGCAAGCTTGTTAGTCATAAAAGACAGAGTGACACGATGAAATGTGCAGTTAAATCAATGCATGATATTTCACATGTGAAAAAAACTAAACTTATATAATATGTTATGAGTGGTCACTAGTATAATAAATTTAATTATTACCCCAGTGGGCACTCATAACGTGTTACATAATTTTTTGTTATTTTTACATGTGAAATATCACACTTTGGTTTAACTAGGCATTTCATTCCGGCCATTATGACCAATATGCTTGCCTATACTAAATATGTCATTATAATTTTGAAAAAATGCTAATAATGTGAATAAAACAATAAAATGTACAAAGTAACGTCATCCATAACATTATTAATAGTATAGAACTTCTCTAAACTGCTGCACAATCAGAAAGTTTAAAGAATAGAACGATTAAAATTGTCTGGGGTAATAAATAGAACATCAAACTCGTTACCATTTATTATAAAATTTATGTCCCTCATGAAATAATTTTTCGTTATCACGAGATTAAGCAAAAACATTATTTCACTTGGGACATAAATTTTATAATAAATGGCAACTCATTTAATATCCACTATTTCACCCATTTGTGGTCTGGCTAGAAAAATAATTATTCCACTTTTAAAGTGTTCACCTCTATTGCAAGTTGTGGTTCAGCTGTTATTATTCTGGTTTTTAAGGGGTCATCAATGTTTTTCATCATTTTAACAAGCATACAAAACATACTCTTTTTCCGAACCCTCTCCCTCACCCTTAAAAGCATACAAACTGAAAAAAAAATGATGATTCCAAAACCACCATTTTTTTATTATTTTGAAAAGCGTACAGGTCTCTTAAACCCCCTACACCCCAATGTTCGTTTTGTACCCTCGTGAAAATGGATGACTCCTAACAGAAGTCAACTCAGTATTATATGTATATTTTTTTTTCTTTCAGAGTTAAAGAAGAATGTGGACACTCCAATAAGTAAGGAAAACTAAAAAAGTAGCATCAGTCGTGTTCAGGGGAGTCGGAGCGGGATGTAGCTCAACCAGTAGCATCTCTGCCTGTCAAGTGGTCGGTCATCAGATCGATCCTTCTCAATAGACCCATTTGTAGTTTGATCTATTTTCGGTTCCAACCAGTAGTCCACAACTGGTTAATCAAAGGTATTTTCTGTTCTGTCTGTGGGACGGTGCATATAAAAGACCCCTTGCAGCTTATCAGAAAGAGTAGCCTATGTGGTGACAGCAGGTTTTCTCTAAATAAATATGTCAGAATGACCATATAATTGACGTCCAGTAGCTGATGATAAGATAAAAATCATTGTACTCCAGAGGAGTCGTTAAATAAAACAAACTTTACTTTGCTGAAAAAAATAAAATATTTTGACTTATGAGATATTTTCCTTTTTATTAATTTGTATCAAGGAATATATTTTTAAATTAGGAATATTTTAAAGATATCCACAATTCAACATTATTAAAAAGAAGTACATGAAGATTAAGATAGAGAAATCTGTGTATTAATTTTCCATTCCAACCAGTGATCCACAACTTGTTCATCAAAGGCCTTGATATGTGCTGTCCTGTCTGTGGGACGGTGCATATAAAAGACCCCTTGCTTCTTATCAGAAAGAGTAGCCTACATGTATGTGGCAACATCGGTTTCCTCTAAATAAATATGTTAGAATGACCATATGATTGACATCCAATATCCGATGATAAGATAAAAATCAATGTGCTCTAAAGGCATCGTTAAATAAAACAAACTTTACTGCGTATAAATTTATTTTTAGTTATGTGTCTCCTCGGCAACAAAAGTGACCTTGACAGTGGGCGGCAGGTGAAAACTGAAGACGCGGAGGAGTATGCGCAGTCTATTGATGCTTTGTTTGCAGAGACGTCTGCTTTGAAAAACACAGGTTCCTATTGTTTCTATTTATAGCATCCTGGCACAATTAAAAACGCAAAAGGGGTGCGTTAATTATATTACTAGACAATATTTTGTAATGCATCTCAAAAAAATCCTCTGCCGTCCAGTTGGAACATTTTATACGTACACCAGCAGAAAAACATGGATGTCAAATTTCAGTCTTCAGACGGAATTCCGTCGTTTAGAAATATATTACCAGTTCACGACATTGATGCAAAATCTTGTTAATATTCATTAAGTATGTTGGACTTCATACATAAAAAATTATTGTGGATACGTCGTTGATGTTGTATCATCCACCATTAATGCTTAATTAATTTCCACTTTGTACTCAAACTTTGGCCAATGTGACATGGTAGGTGAAGATATTGGCTAAGATAGCCAACCCTTTATTATAATGTTGTGCATATATTGCTGTCTTTGTTGATTTTTTAGCTCAAAAATGTGGCAACAAGTATTACAGAAACCACATTACAATAAACAAAAATTACAGTAACAATAATATTTAGTCCATGCACAGCATTTATTTTAGGTTTTTATTGGGTTTTCCATTCATAACGTGTGCAGGAAAGTAAATACCCACTCAACCTTAATTCAGTAGTCTAAAGGTTAACACACTTAATCCAGCGGTCAGAGAGCAGACGGATCCCTTCTGTGTAGAAGGTGTTATCTTGATCTCTCAGAAAGTGTCCACAGCATTCATAACATCATCTGAGGCAAATTTTTGGGAAAAGGTAGTAGTCATAGGGATAGTAGTCATAGAGATAGTAGTCATACGGTTCTTCAAGGAGCCAGAGACAACAAAGCCAGCATCAATAATCAGTTAGACTGTTAGTATACAACAGTAACCATAGTTAACATATGTCAAAGTGGTCTTGAATTCATTTCCTTGCCTCGAAAATCAAAAAAATATTCACCCGTCTGTCTTCCCCCCTAAAACCCCCATCCCCCACTCAATTCTGCGTACTCTCGAATTATTTTCTGCTGGAAACCCTAATTAAACAAACAAAAAATAAAAATAAATAAAAGTTGTAAATGTTTTTTGTTTTAGGTATCGAGGAATCGTTTCTACAAGTGGCTAAACAGTTGGTAAAAATGTATGAATCACAACCAAACTCGGGAATGAACAATTCACATGTGGAGGAATCATCAGACATATTCAGTACTGGAGACAATGTTAAACTACCAGAGATCGGACAGCAGACTGCCAAACAGTCAGATAATTGTGCTTGTTGACAGCAGTTGTTTAGAAAACATTACTCAGTTCAAATTGAGGCTAATGGATAAGTACTTGGATTCGTGGTGAAGTTCATATTATTGGTTTAGAAAACATTCAGTTCAAATTGAGGCTAATGGATAAGTACTTGGATTAATGGTGAAGTTGATATTATTGGTTTAGAAAACATTCAGTTCAAATTGAAGCTAATGGGTAAGTACTCTGATTCGAAGTGAAGTTGATATTATTGGTTTAGAAAACATTACTCAGTTCAAATTGAGGCTAATGGATAAGTACTCTGATTCGAAGTGAAGTTGATATTATTGGTTTAGAAAACATTACTCAGTTCAAATTGAGGCTAATGGGTAAGTACTCTGATTCGAAGTGAAGTTGATATTATTGGTTTAGAAAACATTACTCAGTTCAAATTGAGG
>JAULBS010009954.1:0-11183 GCA_032355785.1 Symmetromphalus regularis | reverse complement strand
TTAATGAGGTAAGTTATATATTTTGTTTTTAATTCGTCAAAAACCATGTTCCAAGTAGCGCAAACAGACTATAATAACTCTGTTGGTAGAGCTATGGACACTTATTCTCGAAAAAGTGTAAGTTTACGACAGGCAGCTACGTCTGTCATAAATTTACTTCACTTTTGAGCACTACCTAATTCTCGAAGCAAGACGTAATCGTAGACGTGACTTAATTGGACGTAAATATACGATTAAAAAAAATGTTACTCTCTAATTACACTTTTTTGAGAACAGCTTTTAGTAGTGTATTTACGTTTACGTGCAACTTACTACTTACACTTTTTCAAGAATAGAGTTCCTGGACTCTTCAAATTGAAAGTCATGATTTGAATCCCCTCAGTGGAGATAGAGATTTTTATGTTACATAACTTTTGAACTCCACCTAACTAAAAATTACATAACTTTTGAACTCCACCTAACTGAAATATTTTTATGTAAGGCTAGTGTTAATAACAAAGTTCAGTTACTTGTAAAATATTTCAACAATAAAGGTATTAAGTTTTTAAGTTTAGACATTAAATTTATTTTAAGCATGTTGCCCTATTTTATTTCTATCATAAAGTTACTAGACATAATATTTTATATTGTTCTTACATATATACAAAATGGCATTAATGCATAGAATTCTACAAATTTAGTATTAATCATTGATGGTGCTGGTGAAAATAGTTGTCACCAATAGAATTAAGTGTGCCAAACTAAACTACAATGAATTATATAATAATAAAGTTAAAAGTAGATCTATAGCTAATAGTGTTAGATTGATTTTATTTTGATAAAACATTGGTGCTTACAAAAATGGCCATGTTAAGACTGAAAGTGCACAAAATAGTTGATAATGTAGGGGTAGGGAGAATAGTCATCACATTCTTTATGCATCAGATCAAGTTAAGTAAAGAAACAGGGTGAATTTTACAATCTCCATGCTGTCAGTTTAACTGACATTAAGAATTGCATCTTTTCATAATTTGATGCACAGTTGTGTTGGGGAGTTATACTTAATTCCCCTTTAGTGAAGTTTGATCCTTAGGTCTGAGTTCTCGTTGACAGCCTTGATTCACATTTCATACCATTTTTAACACAAGTTAACCCAGTTTCAACTATGAATCTAGGCTGAACCGTCAACGAGAAATTGAACCTTAGATTGATGTCAAATCCTTCAGACTTGTGTAGTTTTCACTGTATTTTTACTATTGTTAGGTTTAAGCAGATGGTAAATGATGTTTAATAAATAGAGAATTCTTATTTTAAGTCTTTCATAGTTTTGTTCAAAATATATTATAAAGAATTTTTTAAAAACTGTGTTTTATTTTTTTTAATAGATGTTAGATACAAAAGGTCCATTGTTTGATTTTGTCGGACAATAAAAATCCAAATACAAATTGCACACAAAAGTATTTTATGGTACAATAAAAATTAATTCTCTGATATATTAATACTGTGGTGTGTGCTGTCTTGTCGGTGGTTAAAAATGTTTAATAAGATCCATAATCATTGTTTATAGTTATAAAACATAGTAGTGTGTGTGAGAGAGTGTTGGCAGTTATCTCATTCTTACAGAATGTGACTTAAATTTAAAACATCTGTATCAAATTCAAACTACCTCAGAATCAATTTTACAACACGTAAGATTGTTTCTGAAAATAATGCGCACAACAGTAGTAGCATTCTGTTTGATTTGCATAACTGGAACCAATGTACAAAGCTAGAAGAGTTACGATATAAAATGTTAAAAATATTTATGTTTACATTTTCACCTTTAAATAATCATACTTTACCCATCATTCTCCTCCAGGGATAAAAATTAACACTCAACCCCTCGCCTGAGGCAAGTAAAAATTGTTGGGGGCGATTAAATTCTTACTTATGCTAGTCCCCCGGGCCAGTACATATTTTTTCAAATCTTGTATTAAGAATTTGTATTATTTTGAGATTGTTGCTCTCAGACTGATTATTTGCCGATCGTACCCACTAATTTGACCAAAATCCAATCGCTATACATGCTAGCAGACGTTTATCCTGTCTTTCACTTTTGGTTGGTCCTTTATAGTCTCGATACGGGCTAATGGGTTGTTTGACCTTTTTGGTATTCGTACAGAGAATGCCTATTTTTAGGTCCCCATTTTCCACCTCAACTAGTACACATAATATCAAGATTTTAATGGTTAATGAAATGAGGAGGGGGGTGAGCGAACTAGTGATTTTTCATTGGGACGAGTAACGTTTTAAGGCTACTAGTACCCCAGGTGAGTGAAAATAATTTCTACCCCTGTCCTCAAACTGTCACATGTTATTGGAACATCTGGATCAAATACTTGTGAAAAGAAAGATTGCATCCGAATCTGACTGATTGTTACAAATTTGTGTTTGTTTTCTGTGACAGCAAAAAAGAGGAGTTTTTTTATATTCAGGGTTCTGACTAGAAATTTAAGAGTAGTGAAAACATATCAAAGGGGATAGGTTTGGTAGGTTTTATTTATTTCATGACATAGTATTATAAATTGTCAACAGCAACAGTGCTGGTCAGAACTTAAGTTTTAATTGTGGTCATCCAAGGGCAGAACAATACATGTTTTACATTTATTATATCTAGTAATATGGATACAAATGTATAGATAATAATTTTTTTTAATGTTACGACCTGTATTTTTCCTATTCATATAGTTTATAGTTCAATAACCTTTAGGTAGTTGTTTGTTATGTAGTATACATTCCAAGGAAAGGTTGACTGGCATGTTATTGGGATATATCACTGTAAATAGTTTCTAGTGTCATTGCGTTTGTGTGAATGTGTCATAGAGTAAACAGTATTTGTGTTCAAGTAGGCATTGTGATATTTTGTAGTGGAGTCGAGCTGAAAGACATTGTTTTGCTATCGTGTGCTGCTTTATCATTTCATTTTTGTACATTTTACATATTTGCTTTGTATTTTCTATCTATCTGACCTCATCCCTTTACATAACATAACATGCTCCACTAATAATATTTCAAATGCTGGACTTTTTTATAAATATAAATAGCTCCACATTATTTATTCACAAACTGATTATTGGGATTATATTCTGTATACCTAGATTATCAGTGGATGAATAAAGCGAAGTTTGACATTTAAAAATTTGGCCTAGTCTGGATATTTTTAAATGTTATATTGTAACATGTAAATTGTAAAAAACTATAGGTCGCATCAGTTTAAATAAGCTGTATTGGCTACTTCAGTTATAGGTATGACAAAATGTGGTTTATACTGAAATCCATATTGCCATAGAGGGATATTTTTGTTTTGTTAATTCAGTTAACAGTCAGTCTGTAAAACCAGTCTTTTATTTAACGTAAATCAGGGATGTTAAGGGGATTTTTTTTTATTTGTATCCTGTAAAAATCTTTTTTTAAATCAACTAAATGACAACAAAAAAGTTGGAAGTCTGAGAATCTACAGAAAATTGATTTATTGTATATGAAGCAAAACATTAGATTGCATGCTCTTGTAAGTTCTGTTAACAGAAATTTATCATATCTTTGTATTGTTGGGTGTTTTAAGCATTTATTTGCATGACTATTCTTCATGTCTGATTGCATTTTTGGTTTTTTCTCATATATGTATATATTTTGTCTGAGTCTACACACATGGCATGTAAATAAATATTGAGATGATGAAGTGCAGAACACAAATACATTTAATAACAATGTTAAACAGATCATACAGGATTTTAGTTCTGGAATCAATAGATATATAGAATATGCGTATATAGATTTTATTTTTAAGAGAAACTCATAACAAGTCACATTGGTTATTTATATTTTATTCATATTAGTGTGTAAATGTTTCATTTTGTAAATCCCATGTAAGATGGATAGTTTTGATCTCCTATAAACAAGCATTATCAAATGAATGTTACTGAACGTTTTACAGGTGGATAATAGTGAAATTTATAATTAACAGTAAGCATAATAGTCAGCTAAAGATAGCACCTTATGTAGTATCTTTTCTTTAAATGGCACTTCACATTATCTTGTTTATAAAGGCAAAAAAAATTTGGACAATGTCTTCTGTAAGGCAGGTTTGAAATAATAAAAATACATGTTACCTTAAAAATCATTTTCTTGCCTGTAACTTGTTCATACATGTACAACTCCGTGGAATTGTATAATATACATATAATATAGTACTATATAGTATAATATTATATATAAAATACATATGGTAACTGAATATTTTATTAATACTTTAGTTTAATACATACTTTGAAATGTCCACTGGTAATTCACACAAACTGACTTCTAAAAGGTTTACTATATACTTCTCTTCTTTCCTCTACCCCACCCAAAAAAAAAAAATGGGAATAGCTGAATGCTTTTTTTCCCTCTGTTTTAAAATAAACCATACTTTCCAAAATGTTTAATTTTTCTTGAAGAAATTCTCTTGCAAAATTAATGAACTTAACATAATATGAGTTATGGGTTTCAGCCATACCTGAAAATTGTTCATAATTTTTCTTTTCAAAATCATCAGAAGGGAAGGAGAACATGTATATATACATCTTTACCAGCTTTGTGATTAACTTGGTGGTAAGCCAATCTGTAATTCTTATTTTTCAAAAGCTTGTAAGTTTGCAGATTTTCATCCCTACAAATTACAGATTACTTACAATTTGCTGATTAGAATATATATTTTGGTTGTTCTATATTTGCAGTTGCTTGAAATGCATTTTACATGAAATGGTTAAGAGCTGTGCATCGAAACTGAAGAAGTCTCTTTACAAACTTTGCCCAAACTTTAAATGGGTGCATCTGTAAGTGCTATGTTGAATAGACGTTGGTTGAAATTTTTTTATTTTATAGTTTTTTTATTTAACTTAATCATATGTATATTATTGACCATTTGTTAACAACAGGTTTGTATTATTTCTCATAGCTGAGCTATATCAATATTCAGAATTGGAATCCTTATTTCAGTTTTAGATAACTATTGGGAATCATCTATAGGATTTTGGTGTCATTGTTTGAGATCTCCATACATTTTGTGGCAGTATGTTTCAAAGACATTTAATATAAAGTGTACTTTTTATATAGTTACATATAAAACTATGCATTTAACCAAGATGAAAAGTTTTATTATGACCAGGTATCGACGTGATAGCAGATATTTAACAAACTTTGTATGTTTTGGCATCAGAAAGTCGGGAGTTGATTCTTTTTTCATGTTTATTTTAATATACAGAATTTAAAATTTCAATTTTTTAATATTCTGTATCTTTATGGTTGAAAAGATGCTTTTATTAGATGTTTACATTATTTGTTGAAGATTGTGATTTAATATGGTTACATTTTAATTCTAAATTTGTTGAAATTATCCTAGCAATTTCTGTTACTACTTTCTTGTGTGTCAGTTTTTAGATAATTTTGTTTGCAGTGCTTAATGGCCATAATGGGAGAAATATATACATATTTCCTTTTGTGTTTGTACATAACATTTTTGTTATTAATTGATGTCCATTTGCAAGATGTTTTACGTGCATGATAGTGCACAGTTTCTGTGTGTATATATAAATGACACATTTAGTGTTGTGCTTCCTTTGAAATACCTAGGTTGTATGAAAAAATGTGCAGTTCCAGTCCCTTGGAGTTTATACTTGGGGTACTTTGGTATACAGTACACCTTTCAGAAAAAAGCACACTGATAAACCAAAATGAAACGTAGATTTCATCTTCCTTAAACTCAGTGTTAAAACATTTTTTTCAAAGCAATTAGTTCTGGTTTCAATTCCCAGTAACTGTTATTTTGCCTATTTTTATTATTTTGTATTTTTTAAAATTAATTTCTTTGATATTATTTTGTGTATATTGTTATATAAGAAAATGATGAGAAATTTTTATGAATTTGAGAAAATAAAATCAGTCAATAATTTGCATTATCATGAGTGCATTTGTTTTAAATGATCATTAAATCACGAAATATTGTCCATCCTGAGCAGCCTTTTCATGCTATTTGTGTATGCGCCATGTGTAGATTGTTTTGTTTGCATAGTTTATCAGTGTGGAGTATGTGTAGGTTTACAACCCAGAGTGACGTACAAATTAACTGTAATCAAGAGTGAAAAAGCAATAAAATATTAATGAAACATATCTGCTGTTGTATTGTGTATAGCGTTCGTGTAAAATATAGTCATCCAAAAAAGAACGTATGCATGTAATTTATTGTCATTTATTTCATAAACCAGACTACATTCATGGCAGAAATTCTGGAATTCAATAACCACACCATTTAGGAGGAGGTGTGAGTGCAATTATATCATAAGTAATGCATGTATTTGCTGCCAATGAACCATTACTGAGACCAGTCCATTAAACAAAAATATTTCAACATGCATACGTTTTTGGTTGAGAATGGGATAGTTAACATCAGAAGATAGTTTTATCAGAATGGCATGTAGCCCAGAGATACAGCATCTGCTAGAGGTCCACTGAGTCATCTGATCAATCCCTTCAGTGGTGGTGAGCCTCTGCGGTCCAGTGGTAGGACATCAGACTATAAAGCTGAAGACTGTGGTTCAAAACCAAACAAGCTGGCCCACACTTTACTATGTGTGGGGATTACCAAATGTTTGACATCCAATAGTTGATGATTAATAAATCAATGTGCTCAGGTGGTGTCATTAAACAAAACAATTACAATTTCTTTGTGGATCCAATCGATGATCTTGTGTCCATCCAGTTGTATAACAACGGCTGTAGTATGTGCTGTCCTGTCTGCAGGAAAATGAAAGATTACCTGCTGCCAAATGGAAATCGTAGTATTGTCTCAATAGTGGGATTGCTCTGATGGTCGTGAGTTGCAAGTCTCATACATTTGACATGTAACAGCATCTGATTGGCTATAGTTGCACAGTGGTTAAGCTGTGACTCATGGCTGGGATCAAATCTGTCTGTTTTTAATTTATACAAGCACCAGTCCAGAGTGCTCCATAGTGTTCAGTGAGTAGGTTCATATGAGATTCCTTGCTGCTAATTGGGAAGTATTCTCTGTGGCAGTAATGGGTTTCCTCAAATGACCACCATCATATGTCTTGACACCTGATAGCTGCTGTATGAATGTGTGTCAGTGTTAATTCTTTCCTTTTGCAATAGCATCTAAATAAAGTGTCCTGGAATGTCATGAAACATTCCTTATTCATCATAGATCCACTGGGTTTTAGCTTTCTGAGCAATATGTATAGCTCGGAGATAACATGTCCCAACAGTAAACTTAATGGGTGGTTTCATTTCCAACAAATGGGTCTTTACTGGTGTAACAAATATTGTGGTATGTGCTTTCATTTTTTTGGGGGGAGGGGATAGATTCTTGCTGCTAATCACAGAGTAGCCTTGTGATGATAGCAGGCTTCATCTGTTGACTGTGTCAAAAATAATGTACCGGTATGTTTAACATCTTATAATCGCTGCTGGGGTGTTGCGAAACATTTCTTTCCAATGTAAGCATGGATGTAACTTGATGGTAGTGCACACCCAAGATGCAATGGTTTATGGGATTGAACCCAATTGTTGACCTGTTGACCTACTTCTCATACAATCCAGTGGTCACAATTTTGATAATTTCAATCAGAATTCACTCTTAAAGTTGGCTGAAAAATTAATTTGACAAATAATGAAAAAATGGGTTTTGATTTAAGCTATATTTATTTTTCTTTGATTATAATAGGCTGCATTTGTAAACGTTAGTTTGCAATCCCATGGATGCATAAATTCAAAGACTTGATTATTTAATTATTTTGTTCTGCTTAGTAAAAATGTGGCAAATAATCCAGAAAAAACATTCAAAATACCTATCTCTGCTGCTGTTAAAGTAACAGATTTTTCAGGATCAAGTGTTTAAATAGCAAATATTAGACAAAGTTCTCAAGATTATGTATGTAAGTGACAAGAAAGATGTTCAAGACATGCCAAATGAAGTTACTGGAATGGCAAAAAGTTATCGAAAGGATTTTGCAGTCTTATTTAAAAAGTAAGCAATACCTAAGATATAAATTATTATAATGGAGAAAAATAACAAACTAAAGTTTGTTATATTTAATGACGCCTCTAGAGCACATTGATCTTTATCTTATCATCGGCTATTGGAAAAGTAAAGTTTGTTTTATTTAACGACGCCTCTAGAGCACTTTGATTATTATATCATCGGCTATTGGATGTCAATCATATGGTCATTCTGACATGTTTTAGAGGAAACCCACTGCCGCCATATTGGCTACTCTTTTCAATAAGCAGCAAGGGGTCTTTTATATGCACTGTTCCACTGACAGGACAGCACATACCATGGCCTTTGATGAACCACTTGTGAACCACTGGTTGGAACGGAAGATAGCTCAAACAGCAAATGGGTCCACTAAGAAGGATCGATCCGACGACCGACAGCTTCACAGGCAGACGCTCTTCCACTTGAGCTACATCCCACTCCCCTTCAACAGCTGATGATAAGATACAAATCAATGTGCTCTAGACGCATTGTTAAATAAAACAAACTTTACTTGATATGGGTCCACAATGACGACCATCTTTAAATGAGTGCTTTTCTTCTCTGATTCAAATCAAATTTCAGTGTTTTTCTTCGGCCAGTAAATTGAGTTTTAGAACTGTAAAGGAGTTTGAGTGTACAGTAAATAAATTATGATAGATTTCAATATACATTTCATTAGTTTAGGTAGAAGGAATAACACTCCCAGGTAGTCCAAAACATTGTTTATTCTCTGCATCATAAAAAGTATACTGAACAAAAACATTTAGCTAAAATTTTGAATCTTCACACTTTAAAAAAAAATAATATATTTATCTAGTTTAGGTAGAGGGAATAACACTTCGAGGTAGTCCAACACATTGTTTATTCATCTTCATCATAAAAAGTATACTGAACAAAAAAATTTAACTAAAATTTTGAATCTTCATACTTTTTTTAATTTTTTTTATTTCTCTAGTTTAGGTAGAAGGAATAACACTCCGAGGTAGTCCAACACATTGTTTATTCATCTGCATCATAAAAAGTATACTGAACAAAAAAATTTAACTAAAATTTTGTATCTTCACACTTTAAAAAAAAAATGTATTTCTCTAGTTTAGGTAGAAGGAATAACACTCTGAGGTAGTCCAAAATATTGTTTATTCATCTGCATCATAAAAAGTATACTGAACAAAAAAAGTTAGCTAAAATTTTGAATCTTCAATCTTTTTTTAATCTTTTTTATTTCTCTACTAAACATACAGTACATATAAAATAGACAAATTACAAGAATTACATATACAACAATACAAAAATTCAAAATAATATAAGCAATTACAAGATCAAATTTAAGTTATTTAAAAGTCTCCGTTATATCAATTATATAAATCTATAGCACAAATCCATATGTTATAATAATATAATCTACCGATAACGAAAAAAAAAATAATAATAAAAAAAAAAAAAAAAAAATTCAGTATTCCATATTCTATATAATTAATTTTTTCCAAATATTCCATTTTTCTTTCAAATTTTATTATTTTATTATTTAGTATAAAAATATATTTATCTATATGATAATACATGTTCAGACTTCTTCCACTCTTAGTGAATCTCAGTGGTCCATTGGTAATATGTTGATTTGTTTTTGTTTATAACAGAAAGATGTTTGTTTGTTTTTTTGTTTTGTTTAATGACGCCACTAGAGTGTATTGATTTATTAATCATTGGCTATCGAATCTCAAACATTTGGTTATGTTGACACATAGTCAAGTGTAGGCCAGCATCCAACAGGTTTCGAACCGCTGTCATCAGCTTGAATAAAGGGTACTCTTTCCGATAAGCAGCAAGGGGTCTTTTATATGCACCATCCGATAGACAGGACAGCACATACCACGGCCTTTGATGAACCAGTTGTGGACCACTAGCTGGAACAGAAAATAGCCCAAACTGCAAATGGGTCCATTGAGAAGGATCGATCCTACGCTGAATGAACAATGCTGGTGTGTCATTAAATAATGCTGTCTTTCTTTAGAATACTAGTTTTGACAACTATGAGAAAAACAAACAACAACAATATAAATATTTGTTTCAATTTCATTCAATAAGCATATCATTCTTCAGTTTACAAACATTCACAAAGTGTAAACATTATCAAATGTACAAACATCAAATATGCATCAGTAAATTCATACGATCCACATAAATAACAGATCTCAATCTGACCCACATCTAAGCAAACCAGTGCCGGCAAAACACAACCAGATAAACACAGAACAGCACTTCGCACTTCAAAATTAAACCTTGCACATTTAAATGAAGTTTATTCAACAATATCATCTCACTACAAAAAACTTTACTCTGCACGTGCAGCTTATACTGATCTCTTAACACTTCAAAATTAAAACCTTGTGTGAGCAAGACTGAAGTGGAGTCACTTAACATAACACTTCACAATTCAAAATATAAATCTTATAGATGTTCATGAAGTGTATTCAGTTAACACAAGACAGCACTTCAAAATTAAACCTTAAGTGTGCAAGACTGAAGTGGATTCACTTAACAGAACACTTCACAATATAAACATTTTGATGTTTCTGAAGTGTATTAAGTTAACACAAGACTGCACTTCAAAATTAAACTGCATGTGTAGCGTAAGTGAATTCAGTTAACAGAAGACCACTTCAAAATTAAATATGTGTGCAAGACTGAAGTGGATTCCTTAACAGAACACTTCACACTTCAAAATATAAACCTTATAGTTCCTGAAGTGTATTCAGTTAACACAAGACAGCACTTCAAAATTAAATCTTTTACTTCTACTGCATGGGGTTATTTTTATTCTGTACAGAACAATTACATTTTGGCAAACTTTTTGGCTGTAGGAAAACATTTGCAGTCCTGGAATTACAAAGTTCTAACTTACCGTAATATGTTTTAGTACTACAAAAGATAGAACTTTAGAATTCCAAGATCGCAAGCCGGCAGTGTGTACGACTTCAAAAACAAATTACTGAAAATAAAATTAAATACCCACTATGTATTGTTAATATATATATATATATATATATATATATATATATATATCTTATTTTTTTTTTCTTTCTTTAATATTAAGAATTAGTTGCATGCTGGAACAACACAATTATTGTTC